>KE525318.1:165073-250073 GCA_000441895.2 Anopheles sinensis | reverse complement strand
TAGGAATTTTCAACGAAGGAAAGAACTCTCCTCACAAACTACCGATTAATTTAATTAATCCTATTAAATCTTTTCCACATTCATTTTATGGTTTGCAATTATGAACCGGTGCAGCGTCCCAGAAGAAAGGTAGGTGTATTTTCCCCGGAGTTTCCAACCACACGTCACTCAAGCCGTTCTGTTTCTCCTCCTTTCTTCTCTATCCCTGTTACCCCATCCTTCCGGTGCGCTCGGTTATCGACACGATGGCGTTGACCGCATTGTATGTCAAGTTATTACACTAGAAATCATAAATTTCCACACTTTCATACACCCCACCTGAGGTGGAGTTGGTTGGGAAAAAGGGAGCGACACACGCACTTCCACGATGGAGCAACCCTTCTTCCCGGAAACCGGGCGTTCTCTCAAGCGTTCTCTCGCAGGGATATCATTTTAATCCAACCCTCCAGTGCATACACTCGTGGTCGTGGGTGGGGAAGAGAGGGAGGTTGTGCCGCAGTGAGTGACATTTATGAGCTTCGAGTCGGCGAGATTAGAGCCGGAGGGATAAGCCGATTAATGTTCGCCCGCACCGCACGAACTGCCGGGACGAACAGCAAAAAAGTAAGGAAGGAGTTGGAAGGATTGGCGTACTTTTGCTCGCGTCGCTGAAGGTGTTGGTTTGGCCTTTGTTCCGCCAGAAACTCTCGCGTCTACTTGTGGCCCTGAAGTCGGCCTGAAGTGAACCATTAACGGGTGCTTGGCGCAGTTTTCCATTCTTTTTTATCGGGATTATGTAATTTAGATGCAAATTGGACAAAGTTTTCTTTTATGAAGCAAAAGCTCTTTGTGTTGGTTGGATAGAGATAAAGGGAATTTGCGAAATTTTCCAATAAAAACGATTCTCAAACGTGAGGAGAGAACCTCACAAAAAAAAGGAAAATTAATTGTTAAGGCCTAATAACATTGCAGTAAAATATTTTTAGAAATTGACGATAAATTTTGTCGATTATACCAGCAAACCTATCCTCGCTATTTATTGGGGCTTGATCGTGATGTTCTACGAATAATTTTAACTGAACATTTGTCAGAGACCATTTCCTGCAACGCCGGGGGCGTTATGTTCGTCCCATTAAATCGCCATATGGTCAAAATCCACACGCGGACTGCTAAAAACGACCCGAGCGACGAGAAAAACCCTCCGTTTGGCGGCAGTCGTTTCTAGTTTTTGATGGGACTCGCAATTTGATGTTCCGCAGTTAGTCATCCATAATGGTGCCGCATTACTACGAGCAGTAGAAGGAAGGAGTTTTTTACTCCTATCATTTTCCCCTGATGAAGCTTTATGGCCCTTTATGGGTGAACATCGATACGTTTCTTTCACAGGGGAGAAATTTGAATGACCGACCGACGTGTCGTAAAAAAGCAAACCCCAAACGGAGAAATAAATGAAGTCATTTCGGGTAAGCGCTTTCGTACGGTGGCAGGGAGACCGAAACGATTTTGGCTTCAAGAAACCAATTTTTGTGGTCCAAAAATGTATATGTGCACACACACACACAACTCGCTGATGACGATGGAAAGAGTTAAAAAAGGAAAACGATCATCATTAATAGAGTAAATAAAAAGATCCTTCGTATATATCTTGATCCCAAAAGTGAAGCCTAGCGAATAATTAATAATTCTTTTTCACAGTGCAGTTCTCCGAGCAAAGATAGAGCATTTCTGTAATCGTGAAAATATGAGTACAATCCTTCGTGAATAATGTTCGTCTTGTCCCACTTGATTAACGAGAAAAAGAGTTATTGCCACAATTTGTTCATTCCAATTTCGTGTTTGAACAAAGAGACATCTGAAAGCCGTTATTCAGCGGTCGGAAAAAGCGAAAACCACTTTCCCGATGGCACTTCAGCCCAAGCCGAAGCCCGAAACGCCCCCCGAAAAAAAGTGTCAATGCTAAGCAGATATAACGGACCGGAGAGAGACAGGGAGAGAAAGAGAGTAGGAGACGTTCGACTCCAACCCCCGGAAACCTCGGTCCAGTGCGCTTCAAGCTAATGTGAACCGAATCAAAAAACCATTTACAATCCTCTTCCGACGTCCGATCCATGCTTTCCGTGCCTGTTCCGGCCCGGTACCGGAAGTGGGTGTTCCCGGTGCATTTTGCTTGGTAGTGCTTCCAGCCGGTCAGCTGTGCGGGTGCACAAAGTTCAACTCTAAACACTCGGGACGCGTCTGGAAACAAAGCCAGCTGATGGTTGGTGAACCGTTGCTGCTAAGCGGGCCGTTAAATTAAAACAATTTTCTTATAAATAGCTCATCGGTCAATTTCTTTCCCGTTTCCGGGTGGCCTTGCCTCAAGCCGGAGCAGTTTTGTTCAGCTCAAGTTGGGAAAATACTTTTCACGAGGCACGAACGTGGGACGGTGCTGAACGAATTTGTGGCGGAAATAGAAATGCCAGCGTTTTTTTTATAAAGTGCACCTCTGGACTTTTTACCTTCTCAAGTACAAATTAAAGCTTCGGCACAAAGAAACGAGAACGGATTGCTGTTTGCCAGTGCAGGTGGATTGGTGGAAATGCCTCAATTTTCACACCATATCCTTTTCTGAAACCCATTCCGAACGGTATTCTTCAAGAACTTACCTGTAACGTGCGCCAGCTCCACCATTTCCGCGCCAAACACCGAGAACGCCTTCACGAATTCTGTAAAATTGGCCACTGATTCTAATCTACCTAAAGTTCTAGCTACCTGCGATATCAGACGACATAGTGGAAGAGGAATAAAAATGTTAAATGTTATACGAATGGCGTCAGAATCACAACAACCGATGGCTCTTACCCTGTCTTTGGCTAATAATAACTGCTTCACGACCACAATGTCCGCCAACAGCAGGACGCGCGTCACCGAGCTGAGCAGCGTCCGGGCGGCCCGGATCATCGGTCCTCTGTCGTCGATCGGATTTGGCCGCGGCGAGTATCCGACCGTCGGATCGGTCGCCGCTATATCACATAAACGCTCTATCGATGAGCCTATTGGGAAAAAGGAAACAATACGAGATGATTATTAAATTAGTACTGGATTGTTTAAATTATTAGATTGGTTTAAACAGGATTCATTTGGTGGTAGGATTGGATTAGAAGGGTTCTTAAAGTTTTGATAAAAGGATCCAGACAATTGTGAAATATACAAACTCAAAGAACGGATTTGTTTGTATTCAAACTTTACATTCTCATTTTAAACCATCTATTAAAGTTTTGCTAATTGTCTTGTCTTTTTACAAAATAAGAGGAAAGCTCCAGGTTGTGAGTTTGAATAAGCAATTTTTCAAAGTAACCTTGCTCATTCTTTTTATAACATAGTTCCATTTTAGATACATAATGAACTCGTTTCACTGATGATTAACCCACATCATGAAACTATTACTATATTAGGGAAGAATAAGACAAGCATGAAATTTAAGCTTTTCACCGTCTTAGGTATGGTTTATATTTTTCACAATAAAATTAAAATTTTATGTTGTACTTGCTGGTTTAAAAGACGTATCACTTAAGGAAACAGCGCTCCCTAGCAGCGCAATAACTGCAGAGTTGAGTGCTTTAATCCTTTCCCTCGATGCCGCTTCAAATAGCCATAATCATAACCGCACCACGCAATGACCCATCCGATTCAGTTATCCATAATTCAATTGCCACTCCTGCATACTACAGCGGTCGTAAAGCTGAAGTGTATGCGCCCGGCATGATCCGCAGCTAGGAACCATTGAATCGGGAGGGCTAAAGAAAAAATGGAGGATACCCAGTGTTGCAGTTGCGTTTAATGCGTCTTTCCGTAGCGTACCCTCGCGGGACAGAAACCAGATGAACCGGTACTCCGTTGCTTCGGGCGTACCATAAACTTTACACTCACGATATATAACTCCACGCCTCCGGAGTCCATCAGGCGTCACGTCGGGCACGAGCGTAAAACAAACCTTTACCGCACAGGTTACTTACTCTGGCGTGGCGTGTTCGCGTCGTTAGCTTTTCATGACCAGTCGGTGTAGACGGTGACATTGGTAAGAAACGTCATGTTTACGCGAAAATGCGTGCCTTTTGTACCGATCTTCATGCCTCGGATGGCGTCAAACGGAGCGCAAAATTTGCTACGTCCAAATGGGTCCTGTTTCTGACGATTAGCGATTCCATTCTGACGAGATTTTAATGCGTTGTGGTAATTGTTCCTTGCTGCAAGTAATTCCTTTCTTTGTGGTGATTACATGCAGCACATGGTGGTTTATAATATGGGAAACTAGATTTCACATTGCAACGAGCAAGAGTGAAGGAAAGGCCATTTACCGTGATAATATTATTAATGAAAGATTTTGTTAGTTTAAATTAAGAAAGAATCAAGTATGGTAAAACTTAAACTTTCAGAAAAGTTATACTCCCAAACCGACAAAATGGATCGAAAAATTAAAAGCGCTTCTTCACAAACGGTTGAAAATGGATTTTAATTGAATATTTTCCCACTCTTCCTGCAATGCACTCGACACGAAACACACACACTTCATTTCGATGGGCTTTGCTGGATGCAGGATTTGGTTTCTCCCGGTTGGAGGTTTTTCAATAAACATTCCTATACCACGGGGTGGGAGAAAATAATTTCAATGCCACCCTACGTTTGCCGTTAAATAAACACGACTTGGGAAAAGTTTTTGATTGGACCGTTTGAGAAGTTTTCGAGCTTCGGTTGGAAACTGGCACGGACGCTCTTTGCAGCAAAACTGCAGAACGGAAAACAAACACGAACGATTTTCGTTTAACTTTCACTGTCACGGTCCGGTGGCTGATGCAGCAGGGAACTGTCAAAGGGAAGCCAGTTTTAGGTGGAAATGCTGCAAAAGTGAGGGTGGAAATGTGTATCGTTGCACAAATGTTTGCTTGAGGTTTCCGGTTTCTACCGGGGGTTTCTATTTCATACCCAATATGGAAACCTGTACAAAAATGTGCATAATGCTCTATTTTATCTAAATAAGAAGGTTGAATTCAATTTTATATACGCATAAACGTTCTCATATTTTAATTCACTTTAATTCTAAATATTAAAAAACCCCAACCACACCCATTTATTTTCTCAAGAGCTGCGGCAAAAGAGAGCTTATCTTAACTGCACAGTCAGTTGGCGCTAAGATATATGGCATCGTTTTAATATGCAAACTTCATGCCGTAAATTGGCAACCTGTCGGTAGCAATAAGCACCCCACAATGTTTCCTCAGTTCTTAAAAATGTAACTTTTCCACCCACGGCATTTAACTTCTCGAGACAGGTATTTTATACCCTTGGTTCAACAGTCCTTCCACCTTTCCAGATTTCGGGATCATCAAAGGTGAACAAGTCAAGGTACTTTCGCCTGAATCCAGGTTGCATTCAAAGCGCCAGGCCATCCTGTTCAGGAACACGTTCAACGATAACGCGCCGGGATGCACTAAAACGATGATTTTAAGGCCCGTAATATTCACACTCACGTTTTTTCAATGCCAGTGGAACAAAGTAAAACACTGAAAGTGAGCGTTACGAAAGAACTTGACATCGTTTCGGAATTTGTTTTTCTTTTCTTTTTCGCACCGGGGATAACGACGACGGCGTAGACAAAGACGATGATTGTAAGGTTCTACTGTTCGCGGAAAAACTCGATCCCGGATACGGTCCGAAGGGGACGCTGGCTTCCGAGCGCTGGCGTTAAACAAGCCAATTTTACGATCGCACCATAAACACGATAACATGATAATGCGAAACCTATAAAACCTCCGGCAGCTACTGGTTCGCCTTGGGGTGCTCGGGAAAATCCAATCCACCCATCTATCGTCGCTGGTTCCATGCAATTTTATTTTACCTTACCAACGTTCGGGAAAAGTCAGCCACTTGCCTTTTTCCCCTTCCCTCAACTCAAGGCCAAATCGTTCGCGGTATCACCGAACGACGACCATTGCCCATCGCGGAAAATCACACCCATTTTCCGGAGGGTGCGATACATCCGGCCTTCGGTTGCCTTTGGGAAAGTGTGTGCAGTGTGTTGTCTGGGGTTTTTCAACAGCAGAACCAGCTGGCCACCCTTAGACGGTGGATTGATTTAGGGCTTCAATTAGCACGGGATTTTCCACCAGCTGAGGGTAGGTTTTCTGTACCGGATCACCATTGACGGCCCCTTTCCGCAGCCCTTCCGCAATAGCAAAACCGTTTCCAAGCTCCGATCCTACTCTTTCACTCATTGTGTTCAAACCATTTTGCTCGTTTTGCTCCATGCCGTCGGGGTTTTCCCTCATATGCTCCATGGTTTATGCTTCTGCTATGCTGGCGAACTAACGCGCGACCGGATAAATCCTCACACGTACACATATGTCGCTCCGTCTATCCGCTGGCGGCGTATGTCGGGGTCATAATCGCCAGACGTGCAAGAGCGAACGTCGGAGCAAATGAGCCAGCCATTTGTTGAGCGTCGTTTCGAGGCCGGTGGTTTTTGATAAATTCATCCGGTTCCGTCGTTTGCATATGCGTGGATTATTTCTCATAAAAATCCGTTCATTATTCATTGCAATTGGTCATGAGACAGAACATTTTTTCTCCTATTTCTCTTCTTGGAAATCCATTCAAATAATGGATATGTTATTGTATGTTCTACAGATTGATTCAAACAACTTCAGGAATAAAGGATTGAGTTAGGTGAATCATTTTCAAAATAAGTTTTCAAAACAATTTAGCACTGAAAAACTGAAGTTAAATCATTATACAACACATTCTATTTTCAAAGCAGTGCAACATGAGTTTTTAACAGAAAATCCAGTTTGTATAACACATTCAAGGAAAATCAGAACATACTGGAAGTAAAATGAGAACACACAAATCATGCGCTATCGACGACTCATCGACATCATTTTCCAATTAGGTCCCTTTATTGACACAGTGAAAATGATCCACATTATTCACGTAACATTCCTGCACGAAGTTCGTTAATTAATGAAAAATAGACAACCGGTCACAGAGTTTGCTTTCATCACTCGAAGTTCTGTCCCGAAATGGAACATTTTCGCAGGATTTGGAATCCGATGGTGGGAAAATTTTCACCACAGGATTTCGACCCCGGAACGAGGAAGCATTAATATCCGAGCATCATTAAGGCACATCCTGTCAGCGTAACACACACAGATAAATCACATCATTTCGAATGTCCTGTGGGCAAAATAAAGCCCTCGGACGGGAGATGACAATGGATTGTTTCCCGTTCGGTCCACATGCAAAATGATGGCGCTCTAATGATGTCGCTTGGAATATGGAAATTTAAGAAAAGTAGAGACCGTGTTGTCAAACGGCGTGAATTAGGTCACTGTTTCCCAATAAAGAGAGGGAAGAGAAGTGGATTTATGCAAGTGCTTCCTTGCATTCGGATGACGTTTGCGCCGGGAAAGCTTTCCGGCGAAACAACACCAAACAAAGCTGTGTGAAAATGGTTCCCTGGAAGAAATTGAGTCGATTTACCGCTCGCCGATTGTTGTGCGATAAAATTGGATTTGGTTTGCAATTAAAATTAAAGCATCCATTCCGTTGCGGCGAAGGGATGGGGAAGCTTTTGCTCGAGCGTTTCCGTTTTGCTTCGAAATGCTTTTAACAACAACGTTCCAACGTCCCGGACGAATGGAAGCTTCTTTTATCAACGTTTTTGGAAGGGTTCGGTCAACGGAGGCCTAAAACAAAAAAGACCGGTTCTGCCGGAGTCGAACGTGCTAAACCCGATGCCGAATTGTGAGCCACCGCAGGATGCCGCGTGGTTTGGGGGCCTTTTTCTGCGTCAATTAAAAAGTTTCTCTTGTCTCGGGTTTGGCTGCACAAAACACCAGGCTGTGGTGCAGAAGAAGCTCGGCATATGCTCTCGCTTTTCCTCGCTTTTTTGCTCTTTTCAGCAGCGGAGCTCAACTTCGGCCAGTTTGACTGCATCGTCACGGCGGAACGTTCGGAAAATTTCTTCATCCACCGGAGCAGCTCGGCTGGTTTTGCCTCTGCAGGAAGACAACGACGCTGCTCACTGACGATGCGACAATAGGTTCGTGTGAAGCGAACCAAACCGCGATACGGACGCCATAGTGTGTGTTTCATTTTCAATTCCGAGCGCGTTCCGGGCTGCATTTTTCCAACATTTCTGCGCCAGAAGACCTTCCAAAGGCTGAACGCGTGCACTTGAGAGAAAAACGTGGCCGTTTTGTGCACCGCTTTTCGCCCGGAAACTATTTAATCGCTCAATAAAAGCAATATCATCGACGCGCGCGCTTTTTTCCACACCGTTTCTCCGAACAGTCGCACCACGGCCATTTTTCTTCTGCAACAACGCACCGAAACAATACTGCAAAGGTTTTGAAACCGAAAATCGATCGACTGCACATGTCAAATAAATGGGTTAATATTTCCAGCGGTTGCTCTTGATGCTTTTGTAGAGAAATCTAAATTAATGTTTGTGGTTTCATAGAAAATTCCTTACATGGAGGCGCCTGATGTTTTGTACATTCGTTGGATGCAAGAAGTTTAAATTTTATTCTAAACACATAAGTCACATGACAGCAAGAAAGCAGTACTTCAGCACTTTGAAAGTAAGCTCACAAAATTCTAGTAAAACAGAGTACCGACTCTAAGCCAACTCTCTCAAAGCATCGGGCAGTCAATAGTCTTCCGAAGTTGGCGACAACTTTCCATTTTTTTATGAAACTCGCCCTGTCAAGCATATCTACACTACAGGGCAGTAAGTTCCATGGCATGACATAGATTGATGCCTTGTGCCAGTTTCTTTCTGTCTGACCCCATCTGGTTGATGAAAAAGGCATAAAAATAGAAGAAACCCTCTGCATACCGAACGTCCAGGCTTTCGTTCGGCTTCGATCCGAAAACAGTTTTCGAACCAATTTTCCCCTGCTGCCAAACGAGTCACAGTGACACACGGGCTGTTGCTAACTTCAGGTCAGCATCCAGACCCCGGCACGTCAAGGGTAAACTCATAAATAATACGACGGCACTGGCACCGTCACTATCAATCACGTCTCCAGCCGGGGAACTCGAGATAAACGTCGTATTGATTTTGTACTCGTTTATCCTTTCGTTTCCAAACCGTGTCTTTAGTGCACGGTGTTTTATCGTTTAAAAAAGCACTAAAATTAATAGAATTTAGAAGAGTGTTTGCACACAATTTATTCCATCAGTTTATCGTTATTTGAATGAAATTTATTAACCAATTTAAAAGATACGAGTAGATACCTTGAATCGTTCTAAATCTAGAACGACATCCCCTGATGGTTATACGTCCACTGTTGAACGGTTTCAAACAAAAAATCACATTTCAATCATAGCCGACGCTCAATCTACCTTCAACATACCGTCGCATTAGCCACAAATTGATATTGATTATTCCGTCATGCAATGCGGCGAACTAGACACTCATAATACACTTTTCCCACCCCAACTGCACGCGATTTGTGCCACCTTCCAACCGAGTGCATCCTTGGTGATGTTTGTCGCATTCGCACCCACCCCCTCGAAAAATAAGGTTTGGGTGGAGAGTGCATAGGACTTTAATCATGCCGAACGAACGCGCTGCGCCGAAACCGCAGAAACCACCAACTGCATCGACACGTCATTCGACAGCTCGGTTGCGTTGTAATATCGGTCGTTTAGTGAGATTCACCGGCCGGCGACGGGCTGCGGTCGGCCGGAACCACCTGTAATCAAACCATTGCCAACATGTTGGTACCATGTTATGGTTAGAGGCTGGTGTAACACGAAGGTTCGATTTAAGAGTATTGCTATGTAATGCACTTTCTAAGAGACACAATGTGATACATCGATTATGAAAGCAGGCATAAAACAATGATTTGCATGTTTCATGTCCTAAATTGAGACTGAAACATATTTCTTTTTAAGATTTGATAGTTCTTGTTCTTTGAGGTTTGTTCAAAAATGTTGAATGTAGCATTTTACTGTGTTTTATTTCGATTAGACTAAACTAACTTTTTGGCTACCATTTATTAGGTTAATAGCCAAGCATTTGCAGTGAATGAAGTATGCGCATATGAATTACTTCTTGGATCCATTTTTACCAAAAAGAATTTGGTCACATATCCATCCTTAAGGAAACTTTTCACATCCGTAACCTATCATTCTCGGTGATGAAAAAATAAAATTTCAATAATGATTTTAAAAGTCAGTAAATCGCTTAAATTACCTTATAGTTCAATCAATAACCTGTTAGTAAAGAAACGAATCCGGTTTTATATAAATAAATTGGATTCTCAAAACAGCTTATTTTATTCGATTGCGAATGTTTTCACCAAGGAAAGAAGGTTTTTCCTATTCCAAAAAAACATTGAAAATTTGTTTTGGACATGGGTAACAACATTATTACAATGAAAACAGAATGATCGCAACACATTCAAATAGTTTTTCACATTGGCTGTTAACACGCAAAAAATACAGTTACACGCTCTTGGTCACAACTTTCTACCTCGTGTGAGCTGAAGGTTGCAATGGCAAATGGATATTTCGATTCGACATCGCTGGCACGATGGTATTTCCTGGAATTTCCTGGACGACATAAAGTCGTTGCATTCCGACCGTGCCGTCCGTCCGCTTCCGACTTACCAGCTGCTCGTGCCTCCTTGCAGGCGTCGTACATGTCCTGCTTGATCTCGGGATTGTCATCTGCGATTGTCTCGCCCACCGTCACGAACCGCTCCACGGCCAGGTTGACCGCCTGGCCGACGCGTCCGATGGCGCGCATTTTCAGTTCCGACGTGTGATGCTGCTGCTCCGACCGATGCTGAACGAGGGTTGATATCTGTTGGCGAGAGAAGGGCGAGGCGTGAGAAAAAAAGAGTCGACAATGTAAGGCATGTAACAGGAATGTATAATCGGACAATGGGACAATTTTTTTTTAAATTTTTGTGCTGCGATGTTTACTACATTGAAGCATTTAAGTTGTGTGGAAACATTTTTGTTCGACACTACTCGACAGATTTAAAATTGTTCTACAAGAAAAACATTTTATTTTTAAAAGTCACGTTGAATTTTGTATTACAAATATTATGTTTCTACAAGCACAACACTAGCTACACTAAAGTAAACTATTAAATGGTTCTATAAAATATAAATTGTGATTATCATTGGAAGGATAAACAAATTCATTTATCACCGTTCATGCTTAGTTCTGAATAAAATATGCTCGAATCATTTCTTTATTAATAAATATATTCGAATTAGGGTTGAACATTAAATTAAGAAGCCAATTATAACCTCTTGATCAATTGGGCCAACTGTAGTAAGTGATATCACTAATAAAGAAAGAAAATCATCCCAATGTGTAACGTGAGAAACCTCCCAACCAACCTGCTTGTCCCAATGAAGGACAACTTCAACATCTTTATTTTTATTTCAACAAGTGTTCCACTGGCCATCCGTAGGCGCACCTGCCAAAAACGATCCCGTTCGCATCTGGTGCAGTCTATTTCGGAAGCTTCCTCCCTTCGGTGCTCGGTATTCAACACTATAAATGGAGCGTGGCTGGCCTACTTCGGCAATCGAGTTTCAAGTTTCCCGGCATATGAAGAATCATTTCTGGTCAATGGGAGGGACACAAACACACACACACGGCCAAATTTTCCTCCATTGCTCTCGTTTGGCCTCGATGGGCCTTCCAATCAGTACGGTCTAAAGCGGGTCACGGGATTGAAATTTCATTTTCATCGACCCAAAACGAAACGTCTTTCAATGTTTTCTGCATGCCTCCACCCTACGTAAACACCTTCCCAGAATATGAGGGGTTAGAAAAAAAACCTCAGCACAAGACACGAGTTCAAGATTAAATTACGTTCCAATCCAATTGATAACGAACCAATGTCGCAAATTTGTCGGTCCAAAAATAAATTTCCAATTTTCGTACACCGGTTGTGCCAGGGGGGTTATTATTATTCCGAGAATTTTCACACGAAAAATGTGCCATGAAAGGCTATGATGCAAGAAGGTGAGCAAAATTTACCTTTTTTTAAGAAACTTACTTTTCCTAACTTGAGGAGTTTGAATTCCTGCCTTCATCGTTATAATTCATTGAGAAAAAAATATAAAAAATCATTTAAAAATATAAGAAATAATCTATTATAAAATAATGAAATCCTATAAACTATTCAACAATTCTACTTTTAAGATAGGGAAACCTACTGATATCTATTCTACATTTATGAAACCACTCGTTGGTAAAATCTCTCTCCTGCACGATAACCAAAAATTTCAACAACCAAAACTTACCATGACCTTGGCAATCAATAAGATATAAAATCAAAGTTTTCAGGCAGCAGAGAAAACCGAAAGCCCCAAAACAGGCAGGAAATAAAAACTTGGAAACCAAATCACCATAGTTCCTCCCCCCGTGCCACAGTTTCTTGTGGGCAAACCCGAGCCAAACGACAAATACACCAGCCGAGCGCCTGATTATGCGCCCATTATTTATGGAAACGGGTTTCCCGGGTTTCCCGATCGTAAACTGGGAGTTATTACTATTATTTTTTTATGTCCCATCGATACATAACGCCCGCATAATGGATGGATGGATGCAAAAGGGGAGAGAGAGAAGAAAAACCAACACGTTACGTCATGCTGGAGGGCGCGATGGAACCGACGGAGAACCGGTGAAATAAAAGGTGAAACCACGACAACCCTATCAGTAAGCGGTCGGTGTACCAACCGGATGTTTGTAGAATTCATAAATTGGTAGATGAATGGAAGAAAAAAGAGGATGACGCCGTCTCTGCGGTTCTAATCAATATTGCAAAAGGATATCCAACCGCCCCGGTTTTCCTTGAACAACTGAACCAAGGTCCCACGGCACCTCCCGGGACTGTCACTGCATCGTGAGCTAGTCCCCGGACAGGAAACAACTGTAAATGTCGATACACGCCCAATTGATGGTTGGAAAAATCGAATCACTCTTACTCGAGCTCCGCGCAGCTGATGCGAGAAACGGCACGGCAAAGTTAAGCGAAGTTCCGTTTCCCCGGCGAAGGCACGGGAAGTGGTTTAATGTGAAGTTTTACTATGTTGTTAATGATAGCCATTTGATACTTTGCCAGTTCGCTGCCAGAGTTCTTTCGGACGCAAGCTGTAAAGCACTGGCGACTCACAAAAAGCACCAGGCGTCTCCATCTCGGGAAGGTTGGTCGTGAATCAATTTCCGGACAAAGCCCCAACCGAACTGACTGCTGGAAAATTGACAGCAATTTTTATGAGCTAAAGAGCTATAAAAGCGAAATAAATCGAGCGACTTGGTGGGGCCGATTCGTCCGGAATCGACTGAGGCTGGGGTCTTTATTTTTGTGCTTGCAAGACACAAGCTCAACAACATTGACGAGTGTTTTTTGTCCATCGTGCTAAAGCACAGCGAGCAAAAGTCCAGCTCCCAAGTCAACAAATGCCATCATCAGCGTCATGGAGCATAATTTGAGATGATTGGAAAATAAGGCTACCAACGTTTAATACATCACTTTCAGCGTTCGGATTGGCTTTTGGGACCGTTCGCATCGCGCTGGCTCAGCGCAATCAAGTTCGCTCACTTCATTCTCACTTTCCTTGTATTCCGAATCCTCTACCCCACCTTCAGCTCTTCAAGAAACCCAAACTTTGCGTTGCTGCAGAAAATAGGAACTTTTTTATTCTTTTGCTAACTTTCCGACGTCACAAACAGCGGTACCACACGATCGTCGTAAAAGTCCTGAGAGCAACAACTTTTCCTGCTGCTTTGTACATCGTTTCCTTCGATCGAAACCATCGTAAATCGAACGGTGGTGCGTGGAGCGTGTTTTGCAACACACTCTTTGGGAAGTTTCCCAAGTTTCGGCTGCTTCAGGTGGATACGAGGCAGCTTAACCAGACGTCAGACGCTGACTGGATTCGCTTGTTGTTCGCTTCAAGACAGGACGCACTTTACAGTCTCCCGCGGGGAGAAAGTTTCAAATTGAACTTCCAGGGCGTTGTTTCAGCACCGGTATTTGGCTTCACCTGGTAATTTCACCTGACGTGTTTAACAGCGGAGGATATTAATCAGTGAACTTGTATTTGATTTTCAGGCGAGGAAGAAAATACAAGTTTTACCTGTACGATTGCAGGTTAATTTCATATTTCATTGTTGCGAGAAAATTTATGGAGCGTAACATAATTTAAAATATTGAAACGTTGTGAACAAGATGAAGAATATGAATTTCACTGCTATTGAATTTTATAGTCAAGTTTTTTACCTCTTGAAATGAACCTTTCTGTACTGAAAGCCATTTCCAAACCCATCGGCAATAAGCAAAATACCGCATGCGTAAAAATTTGTTTCATGCCGTAAAAAGCATGAACATTCGCTCGAGGCGTACAGAGCACGTGTCGCCTTTCCTTTGCGTCATTCAAATTTGACTTGCCACGCACGTCCACCGTAAGCCTTTCTTTACGGTTGGGTTTTCAATTTTCGTACCTATTCCGAAAAGTTTCCCACGGGTACCCACGGGTTTGTTTCTTTTTCCGCGGAAAAGACGCCGAAAAAAAAATTGAAAGCATCAGAAATCCCGTTTTGCTGCGCTTCGTTTGATCCTTTGAAGGCAGTTTTGGTGTGATTTCAACAGAGCACTCCTGAAGATTTTCTTTGCAAAAAGGTTTGAAAGGATACGGTTCAACGAGAAGTTAGTTTAATTTTTTTCACAGAAGCTTGGTATGTTGAACAAAAGGTTACGCGAGTAAAACTTTATACCAGCTTAGTAACGAAAGAAGGTTGTAAAGAGGTTTGATTCTTGGTACATACTGTATGATTGCAAATTTAGAATTACAAATTTCGTAGAAGAGAAGCCAATTGCTTCATCCTGACCAAAATTTCTCATTTGCGTTCTGTTGAAATACTTTCGATTTTCATTTGATTAATTTTTATAGATTTTAAATCAAAGCAACTTAAAATACAGTGGTGAAGGTGGCAAACAAAAGCACAGTATAAATCCTGAATTGTCTTGGAATCGTGGTTAGGTTTGCACCAACACGCCAAGGAACTTTTAATGCCAAAAAATATGATATGACGGATTCACTCTCATATATCAATATTAAAAAACATTTTAATTGACTATGTTTTCCTCCTTATTTACTTTTTAAATGAATTACTTAAGTAAATTCAGATAAAAGCCAAATATTGTGCACTCGTTTTTTGAATGCCTAGCGTTTTATGAACATTGTTTTAGTACAATTACTTTTGATAAAACGAAAAGAACGAATGCTAAGTAATGTTTCAAAACAAATAAAAAATTAACAAACCTTCCCTAATGATGCATTTTTATTACTACTATCAACTTCTGTGTAAAAACAATACTGTATCTGTTTCTTGGTAAGATCCGTGGTAAGTGTTAAACTAAAGAACCAAAGAAACGCAACGTTGACAGAGAATTGAAAAGCATAGGTTTCTTCGAAGAACCCTTTTTTGGATCTTTAGGAGCCGTGAAGTATGCAAACATGTCCACCTGTATGGGTCACGATGCTCTTCTTCATTCAAAGCAACCATCATCCATCTCTTCAGATGACGTGATCGCGCTGGAATGGTGCAAGTGCATCGTTCGGACGTATCTTTAAACCGGTTATCCCCAGCTGTTGATTGTCAATGGGCGCGAGAAAGTAAAACACACTTCATAGCACACATCGAAAAATCACTTCTTAACCCGGTTTGTGTAAACGACCAAACAATCTGCTGCTGCTCTGGTATTGGTTATCGCAAGTAGCTCTGGAACAAGTTTCCACCGAAGCCATGCCCGGTGGCTGCTGCCACTGTTTACAGTCTAGTTGTCATTCGAGCGGAGCAGCGTTCCACAGCCAGACGTTTGTTGATTGTCGGGGGATCAGCTGAACACATCGAAGCAAAATGGGGCTCAAGTGGATTGTGGTGATGGGAGCTTGTTTGCTGATGAACCTGCAGGTTTGTACGATGGGTGTCTGTGTACTGTTTTAAACCGTTTGTATTTATTGTGCCGGGGCGCTCTCACGTTTGTCAGTGCTTTGTCAGTGCGATGGAACCGGTGCTGATTTTGCACGGAGGTGCTGGAACCGTCTCGGAAGATCGTGCTGCCGGGAAGCTGCGTGGAGTCGTACTGGCTGCCCGTGTTGGCTACCAGGTGTTGGCCGCCAACGGAACTGCCCTGGAAGCGGTGGTACAGGCCGTCCGCAGCATGGAAGCCGATCGGTTCTTTAACGCCGGTTACGGTTCGGTGTTGAATGTCGACGGTGACGTCGAAATGGACGCCAGTATTATGGACGGCGCAACGCGAGCGACAGGAAGCTTGAGTGGTATCCGAGATCTGCTACATCCGATCAGTTTGTCCCGTGAAGTCATGCTCCACTCGGGGCATAACTTCCTCATCGGGGAAGGACTGAAAGCGTTCGCTCTTGAGCGAGGCTTTCGATTCCTAGAACCTCCCGGTCAGCTGGTTACGCAATACGCCAAAGACTCGCTGGAGGCGTGGAAGGAATCGGACCAGAGTTACCGCAATGGCGAAGGTGGTACGGTTGGTGCGGTGGCCATCGACGAACAGGGTAACATCGCAGCGGCAACCTCGACCGGTGGCGTTACGGGGAAACGCATGGGACGCGTCGGTGATACGCCTATCATCGGCTCGGGAACGTTCGCCGATAACGCACTCGGTGGTATTTCGCTCACTGGCGATGGCGATATCATCATGAAGGTGTGCCTGGCGTTTGACGTACTGCGGACAGCTCAGCTTACCTCGCGGGATGTGCAGTCGGTGGCCGACGAGCTGCTGGACGCCATGAGTGCAGCCCTCGGTGGAACCGCTGGCCTGGTAGGGTTAGACGGAGCGGGCAATGTGGTGGTGGCGCACAACTCGCAACATATGGCGTGGGCTTATCAACGTGGCGATACCGTCGCTTATGGCATCAGCAAAGATGATTTCAACCTTCAGCCCGCAAACGAGAACCCTCCGTTCGTTTCTCTCGTGTGACAATCTCCAATTTACAGATTAGATGTTCGTAATATGAACAAACAATAAAGAGATAACGTCAGCCTAAAACAATACATCAAGATTTGTTTTCAATAATCTCGTTTCCCAAAGCTGTGATCGTGATGCTACAAAGTGATGTCCGAATTCTTGACTAATGCGACGAGAGTAAACAATCGAAACTCAATGAAAAGAGGAAGGATTGAAACATCTTTGCCATTCTGCAGGACATCTGATATCTACGTAAGTCTACAATCGAGTAAGCTAATTTGATACATCAAATTGATAATCAATCCTTTTTTGTGGTATAAAACTTATCATATTTCAAAATTCAACAAAAACATTTGATATTGGAGGTAATATTGGAATAGAACAGGTATATCAAACTGGCGGCCTGCGGGCCGCATGCGGCCCATTTAGTCTTTGGATGCGGCCCGCGAGAATTTATTGAGATCTATTTTTTGATTAACTTTAGCTAAGCTAAGAAGCCAATTATAACAATTGACTGCCGAAAAATCGAATTTATTCTAAAATCATCTGAGAACGTTAAGTTTGCAAACTGTAGAAGTAAATGAAATATATAGAATGTGAAATTTTGTACATTTTTAAAACAATTTTTGCTGAATCACGTTGATTTTCTATTCAAGTTCATCATAGCGGCCCGCGAATCATCGGAAATGTATAAATGCGGCCCGCTAATGGAATTAGTTTGACACATCTGGAATAGAATAAGAACGTTAACGTAGCATGATATTTTTAAAGGTCTTCGGTCACCTTTTGGACTGATATTTTGATGATAAAATTCTCAAATATGTAATTTTGAAATTTTACACCACTAAAAAACCATGTCGAAAATGAGTTAATTTTTGAATGATTGATTCTATTTAAATTCGTTGAATCATTGAACGTAATTAAAAATACCTATACTGGAAAATGAGAAAAGTGTTAGGCAGTATTTGAAAGAATATTTCAAGGCTAAACCATCCGACATTTCTCACACAGGTGCTATAATATCCTCACTTTATCGTGAGTTTCTTCGAACGTCTCGCATGATTATCGTATTAAATCAACGCTAAAGGTTGATGCATCTTTTCATATCATTTATTATATAACTTTTATTAAAAGTAGGTACGAATATCACACATGACACTTTTAACAGAAAACAAAAGGAAAGTACGTGTCTTTGGCTTTAAGACTAATTATTTACCAATTTGTATATTAACTTGTCCACATAAATCTCCAAGTCAGTGATATGGTTCTCACCCGTCACGTCCAAATAATATCATCAATTTCAGTCAAAGAACAAATTTTTCCCTGCTGCCCATTGTCTTGTGCGTATCAACAATCGTTCCGATTTGTACAGATTGATGGTACCGCATAAATCGGACGATTCATTATTTTATTGCCGAAATTATTAAACCCACGGGAAACCTCCAGGCAAACTGCTGCATACCAAGCAACCGCCTCGACTTGTCGGCGTTGCAGCAAGGGGGAAAACGAGGCAAAACGAAACGAAAGAAAAACATGAACTCGTCGTGGTTTCGCCTTTTTCCGTTATAAATGATGCCGAAAAAATTCCAATTAGTTGCAGAAGATCACAGCGGCCCTCCGAAGGTCAACCCCGAGGGTTCGGTGAATGGATTGTGCTGTGAAACTATTCGTGCGGCGACTCGCCCTCGTTTTTTCATTTTGTTCTGCCGGAAAACACCTCATCCGTCAGGTGTGGAATGTTCGCGGCACGGATACAGCATTTATCACCCTCCTGCTTCCTTGAGTTCCTGACCACAAGGACATAAAGGCGAGGATGAGTGCGGCCAACTTCGGTCCAAAACGGTGCGTCGTGCTCGAACGGGGAAACGTCACCGGGAACTTTGGGAAAACGGTTCCCATAAATCTTGACCAAAGCTTGCCAAAGCATCGGCACCATGCGGTCGTCATAGATAGCCGCCGCATGGACCTGAGGTAAGGTTTTCGGCGTATGACGTCGTAAAAGCTGTTGAGTAACCAACCCCGAATATGTCCTTCCCCACCCACCAGGTGGACAGGTGTCGACGAAACGAAAGGCGATAAATTTTCCACAGGTTCTGAGGTGCAGATTTTTCGTTGGGTCATTTGTTGAAGGTAAGCTATATCATAGTGGCGCCTCGGAGGCGATTGAAGTGGTCCGATTTCGTAATCTACACAGGGAGAGCACACAATGCTGGCCACCGATCACAACCGATTTCCTTTTAATGGCTTCCATCAAGGGAAAGACATGTATTCACATGTTCTATTTTATGAGACTCACTCACCGAGGTCAGACGGTAAGAAGAGTAAATAAATTGATGGGAAAAGTTATGACTAACATCAATGTAACGGTACTATCATGCTTCTAACATAGATATTACGAGGAGAAAAACAACCAGCATGCAAACCATTCGAACCACCAACGAAACAACCGTAAAATGCGATGCTTTACCTGCCCAGGACAACCGTATGTAGCTGCCATAGTTGGCTATCGAAGCAAAAGGAATGCGAAAGCTAGGATTGCACAGACATTCGATCGGCAAACCCCTTCCCGGCGTGGGGAGTTCTGTGTTCAACGGTAAACTTATTCCTTTTTGTGTTTTTGCTAAATAAGTGTGATAATTATTGTTCAACTCGGTGCTGCGACGCTCACTTTCCGATGCATCCGTCGCAACACTACGTTCACTCCGTTTTTCCCGTCCACTTGATGCGACGTCCAAGAGCTTGCGACGTGCAGGAGAGTTGACTCGTTTGACATTCGACGTCGGTGGAAGCACCGGTCCACACCTTCATTGCACTTTCACTGGTTCATCCTCACCATCCCTCGAACGGACTCTTTCCGTGTCGAAGGAAGATAACGGATCGATCGCCCAAACCGGCGTCACTCTTTGGCACACACTCTGCTCTTCACGCACCGTACTGAACTGGAATCGAAGCCTTGCTGGGAGGAAGCAAAAACTGAAGCTCTCGAGAGATTTTTACACCCTCCTCCCCTTTTTCACCCCGGTGTATAGCTGTTGTAGCACACTTTAGAGCACACCGTCACCGTTTGATCCTTTCAGAATACGGCTTCAACGGAGCACTTCGGTGCAGTTGAAAGTCGACACTCTCGGCACCCACTCACCGTCGGTCGTCTTTCGAAGGTGCATTTGATATGGACTCACTTAGCCGAACGTTGAGCCGAAGCACGATAGGTGAAGCTGCAAGTTGACGAAAAGAAGTCGATGTGGATCGTAGGTAAGAGTGGATCACAATATTATTACAGGAAATGTGAACCCTCTCGGGTAAGCACAGTTTGTTGCAGTGGTGAGTAGTTGCAGCCAACAGTATCCTAGTTCAACTTTGATCGAATGATGTCTGTTTTTCTGTTTGATCTGTAAATATTTTCTCACTAACCGATGATTTATTTGGATTGACTTATTAACATTAATTCGATATTATGAATTCGATACTCACTTAGTCGCGAATGTGAATCCCGAATATAAGAAATTGTTTTTCGAACCAGGTATAGAGTAAAGTAAAACGAATTTAATTTATTAACATTTTTAACGATCAGGCACCGTAAGGTATCTTTACCAGCTCCCAATTACTACACTTATATATCACTTTTAAAGCAATGCTTCCCCTTTGTTCGCTTATGTTCATATGGTTGAAAAAAGTAGCTATGCTTAAAGTCTGCAGCAACAGAATACGTCTACTTCTTACAAAGTATTCTTCACATTTAACAGACTCAATTTCAGTTTTTGATTGGATGAAAAATTGAATAAGTAACGAAAATTCACTTTGCATATTGGAAATATTATCAATTTTATTTCTGAAAATATCTTAAACATTCAGTTCAACTGAACCAGGAAATCAGCAGTAATAATTTTAAATATTTAGTTTAAGTAAATAATCAAAGAGAATTTTTACTATTTTTAACTCGGAACTCATGATCTGGTCTTCTTCATAAAGTTTAAATGAAACCATACTTCACTAGTTTTGGACAAAACAACCAACGAAGTGCAACTGATCAGTGCTTCATGAGTCAACACAAGCAAACTGAACGCGCCACGAAACGAGTTCACTGTGAATGGGCGTTGAATTATTCCTCTCCCGGCGGGATTTTGCAACTTCCCTTCACCATTGCACGTGAAAATATACAAAATGCACCTTTCAACTGCACAAATTGGAGCGCAGCGAAACACACCCCGAATCCCACTGGCGGCCGTTTTAGGTCGTGAAAAACTCGTGCACTAAATTTTACTTCCTTCCTTCCTCTCAGTGAGAACTGTGCAAGTGGCGCACGAAGAAGTGGAAAATAAATAAATAAAACCAAAAGGGAGGGCCGCATCCGGAGCGCACATTTTCCCGGCCGGGGCATTTGCATCGCGCATAAGGGCCGCCCGCTTCAGCTTTTCCGTTGGGTACATTTGTCTAATGACGACGCCATTGTGTGTGCGTGTGTTTGTCTGCGGGTGAAGATGCCGGAAGCAGGCACTCAGAAGAGGCGCGAGACGACAATAAGCCTGATTTCTTTTCAAAAGATTGCTTGCACTTCTCCTTATCTTTTTTTCTTTGCCTTTTCCGTCGTCACAAACGTGAGAACTTTATTTTCAACTGCTTTTGCTTCATTTGCATTTTAGCGGAAAAAAGATAATTTTCGTAGTCATTTTCTGGTACCATACTTTAATTCTATTTAAATTTTAAAATGTTATGTTAGTGTTTTATAATTTTTCTTTTAAAAGGTTTGGCTTCGCGTTATAATTTTTTTACCATAGCCAAAATACAAACAAAAAGATTTAATGTTGAAAATCCTTTTTAAAATTTTAAGTTTTATTTGTGCAAAGCACAACAAACAAGTGTAAGTGTTTTCCCTTTTTCTACTCATCCAATTTCTATTTTAGGTTGAGAAAGGAAGGTAGGTGGAGAAACTTATTTTCTCCATCGAAACAGATTCCGCGTCGCATAAATGAATTCACTTGGCTACTTCTAAGAGTACGTTTGCCTTTTTCCTTACAATCCGGGGAAAATTTATTCCTTATTGAAATGTTCTGATTTCTTCTAGAGATGATTCCATTCCGCAATTTCCCACATCCCTTCGATTACGTCGAAACGGATGGGCCCTGTTCGCTGAGAAGTGGAGAGAGAAAGAAAACTCCAACTAAATCAAGGCCGCGTCTTACCGGATCTACGTCGTACGGGTATATCTCCCTGCCCAAACAGACACACACAGTATCCATGCCATTACGCCGATCGTTACGCATCGTTACACCGTAATCCCAGAATCCGGGCTGAGATAGAAAAAAAAGCAAACCCGATCCAACGGCAAGCAAACAGGACGAGAAGGTTCGCTCTTGTCGAATCCATTTCCTTCCCGAAGGAAAAGATACTTTGCACGTGAGAGAGCGAGGTGGAAAACCCATCGAACCGTCGGTCGAGTTCGGCCAGGAATAGAATCTCATCATTTTCGTTGACAACACGACCATCATATTTATCTTTATCATCTTTATCCCGGCGATCGAAAAAAAAGCATGAAAAGGTAGGTGAACCCCCTGAGGTGGGGCCTGGTCGTACAATTTTCATCAAAACTTGGATTCGGGAGGCATTTCGAATTCATTAAAAATACATTTCCACAACTCACGACACAAAAGTGATTATCGCTAATGGTGATGGTGGAGATTTTCGTTTTCGCAAAGAGAAAAGAAACTCGGCGTGAAGATAAATTCGCTTCGGACCCTCCTTTTCCAGTGGCCACTTTTCTTCATCCTTTGGGGTCTCCCTGCCAAGGCGACGGAAAATCCAGCCGCGTAAACGACACCTGCAAAGGGCGGTGGGCGCTAGGTGTGGGAAGTTATTTTTCCTTTTCAAGTCTGAAAAATAAATTTCATTCCATCGCTAAACGGTCTCTCGTTGGGTGGCGTAAAGAAAACGACGAAAGAAAAAGAAAACCGGCTCCACTCAAAAGTTACGCCCGGCAAGCAACCGATGGCAGACTTGTGATAAATTAGTTTCCCTTTCGGGTGGTTGAACTTTTCGATTAAATGAGCGACGCTTAACGTTCGACGGTTCGATCGACGGTGAAAAGTGTACGGAGGTCCAATCAATTGCCTCTGCCGTCATTTATTTGTTCACTATCTTGTTGGGCCACCCACACACACATACACACACAGACTAAAAGGCCCTGCTTATACCCAGGAGGCAATCGGTGAGGCTTTTGATTTCAGGCATTTTCCGCCATGTTTTCCTTTAACCTGGCCTCCCTCTGAGTTCGTACGTCGTCTCACGCTAAACGATCCGTTCGGGCGTGCTGATAATGATGGGCCCCAACCGCTGCACTTGGCAAACTTTGCTCCCATCCCTCCCATCTCTCGATCTCTTGCTCTTTCTTGCGTGCGCCTCGGGGGGCAAAAAGACGTCCCACAGTTTTATTATCTCGTTTGATTAACCACGCCGAGGGATCCCGAGGCGCACTAAGTTGGCAGTTAGTCTCAGCGAACGAAGCTGCAGATATAACTTCACATCGCATCACTCGAAGACATTCGTCTTCAGGCACTACCGTACAAGATCAAACTCTTCTTGGAGGGTGAGGTTGAAAGCAACAGAAAAGGACGGAAGGAATCGGCGTCTACCGTTGGTGTCTTTGTTTCCACTTCGAAGGGCTCCTATTTGCAAAGGACTTTTCAACCGGCAATCACTGCCAATGAAGCAAAGCAGTGCGGTGAATTGAGTGAACGTCGGTCTCACACCCCCGATCACACTTTTCCTCACAGCAAGCTCATTCTGTGCAAACCCAACTTCTTCACCCCGAACCCTTAGCTGCTTCACTATCCTTATGAGCAATTTAACGAAGCGCAAATCGCACGGAGGCTAATTGCAAATGGCTTTGCCCGTGTCTCTCTTGACGGGAGGTCTCTGCCCGGCCTCGGATGGATGGATGGGGGGATGAACGGGAAGTCATCAATTTTTACGGTCACTTGACAGGCCCAATCGGGTGGAGTCTAAGGCTTTCTAGTCCTCTAATCCTATCCCGTACGCCGGCAATCGATCGGTTGATTTTGATCTCATTTTAATTAGGTACAATGTTGCCATTTTCCCAGCCACTCGTGGCTCGTGTGGAAAGCGGGACTTTCCGAGAGAGAGTGTCTCTAAGGCGATCAAAAATGGTCCAATGTAATTGCATTGCTGGTGATTTAACAATACCAAAACTGTCCGTAAATATTTTTTTTAAAGATAACTTTAATACACAATATAATTCCTCATTTAAATTTTTGAAATACATCAATGTTCTAAACAATGATGTGTAAAATTTCTTGGCTTTCCGCTTCGTTAATTACTCCTACCGACTTTCTGCAATGATTACGGGAAATTGTTTTTAAGCTGAAGATTATGTTGACGTTATTTTTAACGATAAAAGAGAAAATAACTTCGTTAGAGAACATCCATTTTTCATTCAATTATGGAAAATTGGAAAATACATGTCAAAGGTCTTTAACTTCAACTGTTGCAGTATTTGCACATCATCCATGATGATAAAGATTTATCCAGCAACATTATCGTTTTGATTGGAAACCAAAATCTAATGAAAAATTGTTAAAATGCAAAAGTTTTGAAATGAAAAACCAGGAATAAAGTTTTCGACGTAAATTACAAAAGTTATTTCCAACGAGAAAATAACCCTTTAACAAAAAGGTTTTTCACTACACGGTATTTTGATAAGGCGTGTTCTCTTAAATATTGCCATGTTTCAATCCGATATTAATACAGGACATGTTCCTACAAACATACACATCCCAAAAGCACATATTTACAAGACATATGAAATGGAAAAAAATGATTCAAAGTTTTAAAAAATTATATTAATTTGAAAAAATAGTTAACTCAATGAAATGTTTCAAAAACAACCTCCCCACGAAACCATTTTGTGATTAAATGGCAACTAGCTGCACGATGTCTAAAGAGCTGGACGATTATTTGCATAAATCATGAATTGCTCCTGATAAAATATTAACTCAAATTCAACAGTTTTCAAAACCGTCAACGGCTCCGTCTTCTGATACTGTTCAACAAAGGAAACAAACGGTCCCTCGATATTACGTTGAGAAAATAAAAACCCGGAGAAGAAAAGCTCGCATTGAATGTAAAAAGCGTACAAATTTTCCAGACAACACTGCGGGCTTCACTTGGCGCAAACTTACGTCCATAATCCCTTCCCGCCCCGTCCATTCGCTCGTCATGGAGGACTGGAGGACGAATTCCCGTAACGAATGTGTCACGTCAGCAGTTTCATGCAACATTTCGACCGTTACCTCGGCGTTCCGGTGCTCTCCGGGTGGAAGCGTGCGATTTATGTCCAACCCACCTACCGCACATGTTTCTTGCTCCAACCTTCCCGAACCAAACATTTTTGCAGCATTTTGCGCCATGGAAGAACAAAAAAAGAGCCTCTAAAACTTCAGCAGGATGGTGTTTTCTGCGTGCGTAAATTCTGTAAGTGAATAAACAGCATCACCTTCCGCCAGCCTCCCGTTCAGTCGCATTTTTATACCCAACTTTTCCGGCATGGCAGTTTTTTCCCTCCATACAAATTAAAAGGGGAAGCAGAACAACGAAAAACCCAGCCGCTACGAGCCGACGGGAACGTCTCCGGAGGTTCGTGTGTTCCATTGTCATCGTTTTCAGTGCTTGTTTTGGTGCACCGAAATCAGTAAGACACCGTTTTTACACATAGAAAAAATAGCCCAAAATCCTGTTGAGACGACAAAGGAAAAAATGGTCGTAGGAAAAAGTTTGTCACCAGCAAACGGGAAATGCCAGGACGACTGACTATTCGCCCGCGACTGACTGTGGCGCCGAGGAACAGAATTTTCCGTCCTGCCCTTTTTTCCAGCCTTTGTCGAGTCCTGTTGCGCTGCAAACATTAGCATGATTTTGGCGTTCCTTCCAACGTCAGCGACATCGAAAACGCTCTTTCGAACGGCTTGCTCGGAAGCGAAGAGTTTTCCTACCTTCTTTTTTTTGTTCCTAGGTGTGTGTGTGTGTGAGTGTGTCTGTTTTTTACTCTTTTACTCGAACCGAATGGTTCCGTTTTCGCACCGTTGACAGTGCGTTACGAAACAGGGAAGGAATGCAAAGCAGCTTTTTGCCCAGTGAAAAAGAGGTCCATGACAAAAGTGGCAAAGGAAAGCGACCCAACCCGCCTCAGTCACGCAAACCATAAACGGGGGTCTGATAGTATCAGCCGGTGTCCCTTTTCCCCCCACCGACCCTCCACTCCAGCCGCACACTCGTCGGACGTCGGAGGCGTGTGCTTTAATAATTCAAGGTCCTCCCTATCCTCCGGAGCTCAGCATCCGAGATCACGTGCTGCTCCGAATGTGGCCGCCGGCTGGTGAGCTTTTCCATTTTTCCCAGACCTTGGGTCTTTGCATTTACCAAACCCTGCCTTCGGTTTTTATCGCTCTCCAATGACGGAACGGACCCGGGGGGTTTTATTTTCCGGGCCGGACTTTGTCCACCCGAGGAAAACCCCGCTCGCTCTCCCTCGAGGGGTTTGTTCGTTTTGTTTTATTGTTGGTCCTGTACTTTGGTTTGTATGTGTATATATTTTGGTTTTCTTTCCTTTCTTTCCGTTCTATCGAGAGTGCGCTCCATGAGAGCGGAAAATGAAGGGAAAATTAGATGACATAAGAATTACCTTCATCCGAAAATAAGATAAACTGTCACCGGGTGGCGGGTGATCCGGGGTACACCTCTGAGGAGGGGTAGGGTTGGGAGTTTGGTTGGACAAACGAACGATTCGACTGTGTGAAAGAATGTGTTTTTGTATGTGTGTGTATGATGGGTAAAGGCAGGAAACAAAAAATAATAAAAAAGAAGCTAAAGAAATGAGATGGAACATTTCCAGACATTCATACCCAACTCAAGTCCGAGTGCGAGAAAGCAACGAAAAAGCACCCAAAATGGACAATAACAGTCCAACCGAGGACTTACTTGGCTTCACCCGCTTCCTCCGACGCCCCCACCCCTTTTTCTCACGCTATTACGCAAGGAAAATCTTCTTTCTTTCGAACAAGCAAAAGATTCACCACTATCGATAAGCGTTGCGGGTGAAAGGAGGGAAATGTACGCAAAACACATACCATCGAAAGAGAACCATCTCAGGCTGAATCGTAAAAATCGCAATTTCCCAGAACGAGTCCTAGAGCTCGGGACGTCGGGAAAGGGGCCGGGACGAAATGATTAGCATCTCAGGACTCGACGGCGCCCGCCGGAAATGCGGGGAAAAGCTTCACCCCTAAGCTCGGTATGCCTGGCAGAATGGTGGTGGTGGTACGTCTTCTTCACAGCCATTTGCATTCTTTCAGTGACGGCTTAAGCGACGTGGATCGTAGAAATAACAACCTTCAAACGTTTAACTCAAAGGACATTTTAATTTTTCACACTCCTTTGTATCTAGATGGCATCAGTAAATTTAATGAAATGTATCCAATCTACTCCTGAACTCGGTTGCAATTTTTGTGAAATGCTGCACGTGCTAATGACAGGGTCGATCGTTTGGCCTTTCGGTGTGAATGCTTTTTAACACTCATTATGACGTGTCAATTTGACGAAAATTCAGAAACACAAATCAAAAGTTTTCGAGGTCAACTTACACATTTTTCCAGGCTGTCCCCAGTTTACGTCAATTTACGTCGTTTGTCAAATGGTTCCCACCTAATTAATGGCAGCGTGTTTTGTTCAATTCGCAATTCGTATGACAGAAGATTCGAACATGGACTTGTAAATGACAATCTTGAGCAGGTTTTATAAATGTAGGAAACATGAAAATTAGACACAAATTTTTGGGCGTCCGCCTCGGTTTTCGTCGCTGTCAAGGTCCCAGAAGTTGACGTAAATCGAGACAACCTGTAGTATATCTCATTTTGGGACCTAATCGAACATCACTAACTAAATCCAAAAATTTCTTTCCAGGCGAAGAATCTTTCAATAGTAGAGTTTCGAAAATTTGTTAGGTAAACCGAAGCCGAGGATATTTAAAATAATCATAGGTTTAAAGTATCTTTGAATATTAAGAACAACCTAAATTTAAAACAATGATTTAATTCTCTTTTTTAACCTTATGACGAATAAATATTATTTCAATATACTAGATTAAATTAGAGAAAATGCTACAAATGGCTGAAAATACTTGAGTCGGATTGACGCTGCTGGTTTGATTAGGTATGCACTTTTTCGGTACAATAAGTGTTAAACGGGATCGTTGATTCACATCCAAAGTAAAGAAATGTAACGAACTGAACGATTTGCACATAACCGGGTCTTTAGCAAATGGTCCGGTTTATAGCTTCGCTCCAACCATTCCCTGCAAGCGTTACTATACGGAAATGGTACGTGGATGATACCTCTTCGGTGAGATTCTTCACCACTGCCAAAGACACGATAATTACTTGCAGATGATGCCCGGAAAATAGAGAGTTTACTACTGCAATGCGTTGGTGCTTTGTGTTGCCCAAAGGGAACGTAAAAACGACCCTCCGAGGTCGGTAAGACCATGGCTAGGGTTTAATTGTAAACGTACCCGACATGCATTGTTAGAATTTTCCACCAGTTCAGACAGCTTCATGACGTGTTACGTACGTGGGAGAGATCACCAGTGCGCCAGTGTGCTTTTCCTCTGATGCAACGAGGCAAATAAAGCATCAACAAATCATGCACAATATCTCTTTACTCTAAGACTCGCTTCAGTGATGCAACCATCCAAAGGAAAGGCATACAAAATGCAAATATTTCATTTGTTTCCACACATTACACACACACACACACGCGGCACAGCATTGAGCTTCAGGGCCGGGTTGTGTTGGCCAGCAACACACCAATGTTTCAGTTGGTTTCATATGCGCATTCGAGTGTCTCAGCAAATCCCAGCCCGACCGGAGGAAATCTCACCAACAAAACGGTTCCTCCGTGCGGTCGTTACCACCGTCGTTTTTCCGTTTTAATTTTCCACCTCACCGGGCCGCCCAGCACGCATGGCCGTTTTTCACGGCACGGCCAAAAGTCAACCCCCGGTTTGCTGTTTCGACCCATTTTTCGAAGACCACAACTCGGCTTGCTTGCCTTCACTGTGCTTGATCTTGCCGGAAGAAACCGAATCCACCGGAACACATTGGCCTCTAGGGCCAACCCGGTGTGTGTGTCCGGTGTGTTGCTTATGCGCCATTGTTTGTTGTATGTATTTTCTGCCCATCTCATCCCATCCTCACCGTGTCTGGAGTCTGCTGGCATGTGCATATCTTTGGAAATGTAAAACATTCTGCCTTTGGTTTGAAAATGCACAGACTCATGTTTTTCTTGTGCACGACCGGATGTACGATGAAACTGTTGCGACCATTGCTTTACCAACCCAAAACATGTTGAACTTAAATGACGCATGCATAAAACATGGTCGGTGATATATCTTGTAAACTTGTTTATGCAGCAACGTGAGTTTTGTTTTGTTTTGATAAATTCACTAGGATGTGTGATAGAAAATATGTTAAAATAAGAATGGCGCCGATCGAATCATATTTTTAGTTTTGGAACATTTTTACACAATTTATTAAACTATTCTATACCATTTTTGAATGTTGCTGGGTTTGTAGAAAATTCCATTTTTGTTGGGTGTTGTTTGTTTACTCAGGAAAGATTTCATTTGACAAAACACAAATGCGAGTTTTCATACGATTCTATTTTAAATACCGTTTTCGCAAATGTTTCAAACTGAAACCCAATGTTTAACCATAAGTTTGTCGAATGAGTGGTAATTTTAAACTGAATTTCAGCATACAAAAAATATATTGCGGCCAACATTTCGTTCCAATTTGTGAAACGAAGAAAAATCATGCATCGAAAATTTTAAGTAATAAAACAAAAATTCGATGCGATAGTTAAGCATGTTCACAAAAACTATTTGGGTTCAGTTTGTGTAAGTTGTTTTCACCTATATTCAATCGAATATCTTATGTGCAACAAAAATATCTTTGAAAGAGGGAACTATGCAAGAGGTTTGAATTTACAGTTTTTCAGATTTGAGAACGCTGTTTAAGACAAGTATTATTTGCTATAGAGAATTACTTTGAGATTTTGAAAATCGATATACTTTCAACCAGATTTAATAATTTTTCCGCCGAATCCTATTTCTCTTGAAAACACAATTTCAAACTCGGGCCAATAAAACGAGAATCAACAATATATCATCATGCTGCGGAGAAAATCATTCGGTGCAAATATGATATTAATTTTGAACCATGAATATCAACGCTTCCGACTACGATCCTAATAAACGCGACCGGAAAACAGGATGAGCAATTGCAGCTTAAATATTAATCGCACTCCAGTCGTAAAATAGAGTCGTGGCTGCCGGCCATCGGCCATCACCATCACGTGCGTGATCGTGCTCTTCGCTTTACAATGTCAACATCAAGCGGCACATCGGCATTCCGGTGCCTTTCATGACACACGTACATCTGCCCCTAATTTCCACCCACCATCCAAGAGGAGGTCAATTTTTATGTCCATCTTCACCGCACCGGATGACGCACGACGCACGAGTGCTCCAAATTATGCATTCGAAGCATCGGCGGTACCAAACGTGATCTGCAGATGGATGACTGGGTCCTCCTGGGCATGTGTTTGTATGCTTTTCTACTTCTTTTTGTGTGGCGCGACCATGGCCATTCCTTTGATCAGGGAAAATTCAAACGAAATGCCTTTCCAAAGTCAGACGGCGATGGTAAAGTTTCGGCCAAACCATCGTCAGAGCTCGTGCAGTCATAAACATTCTGATGGAGTGGACTTTTGAAGCGCAGACGACCATTTTATTTTTTCCCCTTCTACGTGATCATACTGCAAAGGTCGATAAAAGGGCCAGTTTTTCTAGACATTCGACTTTTTTACCATGGTTTGACTCAATTCGATTAGAGGATGCTGAGTGGCGATGTCCATCCGGAGTGTCAATCACCGGTAACTTGATGGAAGCGAGCGATCAATCTACGTTAGGAACAAATTGACCTCACTCTCAAAAGTGTCTGAGTCGACTCTAATCGAAATTCATGCATGTGTTTTCTGTCTGGATTGCCACGTGCTCTAAATTAACCCATCCAATTATGTCTGAAATGGGATCATATTATCCTTCTAACGGAGTAAATATTTGAAGCATTTTAAACGAAATGGACCTTTGTAACCTTTCACCGAAGAATCAAAAGAAATCTGGTCATTTCAACATGTTGTTCAAAAATACGCAAATAAACCATTACAATCTCAAAATTATTACATTTTGAACATTTATCTTTAAAATAAACTTGTTTTTATTTTTTAAAGCAAATAAAATGAACAAAATATGGAAAATTTTCAGTCAAATTTTAGTGTGTAATTTTTACATCAATTCACTCATATTTTTTTATATTTTGAATTGATGTACTATCTGTACTTTCCATTTAGTTTATTTTACAGAACACACATTGGATCATAGAAAGACACAAATTCCCATGACCTGATCTTTACTATATTAAACTGTTGCTTCATCCAATCAGTATTGCGCTAATATTTACCATTCAAAAAACAAACCACACTCAACGTGAAGTTTTCCAGCTCCATCGCGTGATTGAAGGCGTTGTACCAAATGGTGTCACAATCTGCCCTTCTCTGTCTTTCTCCCTCTCTCCAGTGGGACCAAGTTAAGCATCCTGTTGCTGAAAGTTTACAGATGGCTATCGCTGTTCGGCCATCTAGAGCAAAGGCAAATACAACCGACCAAGTGGGGGCAGTCGAGTGCTTCCCGTGGGACAACGAGTTTATCCATTTGCCAAGCGGATAAGGGTGTTTAATACTTTCTTCCAACTCCGAGAGTTTTTCTTCTTTCTCGTTACGCTAGATGGTACTCTAAATTGGATGTAATTTGAACTTTGGTTGAGTCAGAAGTCGGAGATTATTGGAAGGAACTGTTCTGTTTGGACAAGACACTGTATGGTGAACTAAGCGCTACTCAACAAATCTAAAAGGAATCACGACCAATCGTTAATACTAATATAAAAATCTGTCTGCAAATGATTCTTTGCAGTTTAAATATAATATTATGCTTGGCTTAAACAAGCTCTGCTAATAATAATGCAATTAAATGACACCTAATTTTTTTCATAATTCAATCATTGAACAACACGAACCAATTTCCCTGCTACTGAATCGTGAAATTAAAAATAACTTCAGGTTACAAAAATAAACGAATAATATATTGCTTTCCTGTCAATTTATTTCGACAATCAAAATGGCTAATACAATTTCCAATTATTTTTGGACAGTACTAAAATTATTCATTACCCTCAACATTCAAGTTCAAAGTCAGCTCCAAGCATGTGGATCACTAAAACGAACAGTTAAGCTTTCACGTCAGATCAATGACGTGGAAATATTTCCCAAAACATAACCGTATCGAAAAACTCTCACCCAAAAACCCAGAAAAACCAAAAACACTACACCTACTAAACTCCCCCGATTCAACTCATGGGTCACCTTTCGCATGAAGGTCTCGAGAATGGGTGGCTTGCAATCATGGTTCGCGTGAAGCGAAAGTCGAACGCGAGGTCGGAAAACCCATCCCGTTTGAAACGACCAAACTAGCCCGACCAGTTCGGAGGAGTTTTTTATCGACAGCGATAAGCGGGTTTCGGTCTCAGCTCGAAACCTTCACATTGGTCCAGTTCGGGCGTCCGGGCATGTGCCACGTCGTCCTCGTTGGTAAAGCTATTTTGAAAGGACTACCATACGCCCTCCTTCGAACGTCAGATCGGTGGAAGAGTGTGTGTTTCGGATTTCGTGAGGGTACAATAAATAAATAAAGAAAGTGATATAAAGCCCTTTCAAAGGCTTCAATAACTCTTGCCGTCGTGCACCGTTTCGGAATGCATTCCAGAGCTGACACGATTGCCGTGAAAAAGAGTTTTGCTGCTCAAACCAATGTGAAACGATTGATTGGCTTTTCGATTAGCATCATGTTAAGGTTAACATCTAGCAAAACATCAATTTGCTGCACGTAAAATTCTTTTAGTACTATTTTTTAGAAGAAAATGTTCGAATCGATTCTTGTTAAATTTTGTCAATCACTGGGAAACTTTCACTCTTCCATTAAGGCATGTGAAAATGTAAAAAAATCATTTTAAAAAGACATAAGATGTGGAGCAAATTGGTCTTTCGTGTTCCAAACGAGAAAAAAGTGTAGCGAAGAAAACAATAGCCCTTATCCATTTGATCTTTTTTGATATGTAAATTTAAATTTAATCTGATTTCTATTTAATTTCGGTTACATCGTTAGTTTGCCTGGATTTGGCAACGAGAGTGAAAATTTAAGTTGACGTTTGAGATGAGACACGAAAATTGAGAGGCAGATATAATTTGATTTCTAAACACCTCGTTCAACAATGATTAGTTGAGAACAAGATCTTGGACATAGATAATTAAACGAGAAACATATAATAGATATTGAAACGTTTGACCCTGAATTAAAGAATCAATAAAAGTTTTTGAAACAAATATTGCATTCGAATGGTCTTTGCCCTTGCAAAACAATGAGCTTCAAACTGAATTTCTACCGCTCCGACTTTAACGACGCTTATCATTCCACATCGACCACAAAACATTCCGTTTCTTCACCATCAAATTCTACAGATTAAATTCCCCAAGTCACGGGAATAAATATTAATTAAGCCCTGAATGCTATACCTCCCAACCCGTGTGTTAGCATCAAAGTGACCGTGGAAAACTTTTTTCCTGTTTCAGTTGAGATAACATGATTACGTCAAACGGTAGGACAACTTTGACAAGCGGAATGATGGTGCCAGAATTAAATGCCCAGAATGGTGAAACACGCCCACAAGTATCTCTCTCCTTCCTTGGTAGTGGATCGCTTCTGGTGAAAGTTGATAATTTTTAATTAATTTTCCCTCAACCGTTACGCAGAAATGCGTGGTCCCGGGAAGGCATTGTTGTAAAATTCCTACGAGGCTTGTGGGAAAAGAGATTACAATAAAAATAAATGGAACAAAAGCGGTGATAACATATTTAAAAAATTGAAAAGAGAGTATTATGCCTCTGTCTTAAATAAAATGTGTTGGCAAATTATACGATAGTATCTTCAAGGGAAACTGGCTATTGAAAAATTCAGCTTAGTAGAAATTATTGTTATAAACTACTGTACTGTGCTGTACTGCACTGTACTAGAAACTGTAACCGACTATGTCTATTTGGTTGAAACCTCTTTTACTCAGTCTATATACCATCTGAAATCTCAAGACGTTTTATGTGCTCGGTGCATCAAAGCATTAAATCAATTTGAGCGCTTGCTTGACACGAACATTTTCTTCTGGAACCCTTGTTTTATGAGCGAATCCAACCGACAAAATTCATTTCCACCTTGCCTTTCACACCATTTTGCCAACCAGCAACCATTCTATGTAGGATGTATTTTACTATGTGCTTAAAAATAAATTTAGAGACACATCAATCACTTCGCGCAGCAGTTTTTTAAATCGAGTTTACGAGATTGTAACGGGTTATCCGTTTGTAAGAGTTCGCTTAAGAAGAAATCTGCCGAGAAACCGACACCTCAGGAGTTTGTTAGCGAAATGCTTTTGAAAATATGAAAGTAGCATCAGTAGCATAGTGGATTATTGAAAAACGTTTTAAATGATATTTTGTTAGATTTAAAATATTCAAAAAGCTGCTACTTAAAAAAATATCTCACAGCGGAAAAATGAAAGTAAATTAGTTTGCTATTCTGTGCGAATTTCCGTTCCTTTTCTTGTAAGCTTTACTTTTACGTCCCAAATTCTAGCTCTCAACGGCATAACAATGCCAATTTTGGCGTACTTTTGCTCCAACCAACCACTTCAAGATGCTCGCCTTTCACTGGAGCCAGAATACATAATCATCCTGAAATGCTCGCTCGTCTGTCTGAGCTGAGCCTTTTTCATTTGTTTGTTATTTTTCCTTAGATAATGGGCATTATTCGCTGAATAACCTGAACCTCCCCAGCTGTGGTTTACTGGAAACAACGGACAGTACAGGAACAAAAATTTAGAAAACATAATGATTGCAAAATTGTCTGCGCAACTCTTTGCATCTTGTTTCGGGAAGGAGTTTTTAAATATAAACTCCTGATGATGTGTGTGTAACCTAGCAGATTTTGACAAAAAGTTGTGAAACGAACTATAAGTGCTTTTGCTAGATTAAATACTGATGTTTAAAAGACCATCGTGTGGGAAAAACAAAAATAGCTCAGAAAATATAAATGTATCAAAAAGATTAATTACAGTTTAATTAAAAAAAATTTCAGAGCACATATTTCAAACAATAACTTCTATTTAATCTAACATATATTTCAAATAGCTATACTTATTGAATTTATCATGAAATACTTTGATAAATTTTTCACGTATTCACATAAAACCCAATTGTGCTCCTGTTTCTTGCCCCTCAAAGCACTGCAAAGTAAAACCAACCAATTACGATAAATTTGAAACTCATTCCGAGCATTTACAGTTTCCCCTTAGATGGGTACATCTGCAAATAACCATCCGCTAAATTGAACCAATGTTCTTCTTCTATTCTTCAAAGGCCACGAAAAGCTAACGATGGCGTAAAGCAAGCGTACCGAGAAAGAAAAACACGATACATACCGCCAATCAACTATAAAATGAGGCTCCACCGTTAGCCATAGATAATCGTAAACGATACCACTGTGTCCCATTTTCTACTGTGAGCGAATAAAAAGAAGAAAAACAGACAAAAACTTCAAAATGCTAGCTCACCGAACGGATGTGGACTGAAGGCTCCAAACGAACAAAAAAAAGGCACAAATACGAGCAAGGGAATGATCCTTTCGCGCTGTAAACTGGAATCGTCGATGAAGAGCGTGACTAATCGATTATGACTTTTCGATTTTTTTACAATTTTCCCTCCACCACTTCTATCGTTCCACTCTAAACGATCGCATTATCTATCGCTGATAGGAATGAGCTTACGCTTTTTTTATAAATTTCCCATCCTGCAAGGGCGATTTTATTGACCTTTGGGATGATATGCAAATGTTTAAATTGATATGAATTGGTTCAGCTGGGTTTTTGTGATACAGAACAGTTTGAACGTTCTTCTTGGTAAGTTAAAATGAATGCTACCATTATTTCATTCTTGTCAGTCAGTTTAATTGCATATTTAAACAAACAAATAATCCACCCAAGGCGTACAAAACCATAATTAAAACCAAATTAGAAACTTTCATTGCTTTTGTCAAGGCGAGAGAATCCAATTATCATGGAGTTAAACAGACAGACAGCATGAAAATGCTACGCCCGGAAAACTCATCACCGCGTCGCAGTGAATCACGGAAGAATGCCAATCTTACCTAACGCACCGGTTGGCTTTCATTAATTCCACCGTGAACGTGCCGCGCCTTGCCCGCGACGATACGGTGGTGTCTGACATTATTAAATTATAGTACTGTCACACCGCCCGGCTGCAATCACCTTCGCCTTTGGGGTCACCGGGAACCTTGACGGATCAATACCGCCTTGTGCACCGCAGCAAAACCTCGGTCAAAGCTCCGAGCAAGGAATCCTGAGTGGTTGGTCCTTCTCCATCACAGTTTCTTCTTTTCGGTTTCCCTTTTTCTTACCCATTACTTGGCCGGTATGCAAATGAACACGATGGTTACGGTCGAGGCCATCTAGCCATCGCTTCAAGGCACCGACAGTAATACGATTTCGGTGCCCACGGGTACACGTTCCGCTGAGTGATTGCTATGAAAGCCAAACACGGTGCCAAAGCAAAGAAAAAGGCCATACCAATTGAAGCAAGGTGACCAGCGGGTCCCTCGAAAGCATTAAATTTGCCACTTGCGGAAGGAAACCGTTCCATTGAAATCGCCTACGCCTTCTCCACCGACGAATGACATCGCTCGAAGCCCTTTCAACGGCAAACACACACACACAGTATCTTTCTTGCTAATGGCATCGATCTGTGTGTGACGTAAGATTTAATTCTCCCGTTGGAATGGTTACGCGATGCGAAAGGAAGCAAGCGAACCAACGGAGTGTTCAACTGCTTGACGAATTAAGCACACGTGAGCCCTTCGGCTGCCGCGGAGAGGAAAAGAAACAAACAAGGAAAAGCACCTTCTCTGTAAGAAAACACGCTCCCAAACTAATCGCTTCCTTCGAGTAGCTTCGCTTGCGGCCGCTATTTCGAGAGGCTATAATAAGCACAGCAAAACAAACCGACTAATTGGATTTCTTTCACGAATCAGCAGTGGCACTAAATTTGCAAACCAGCAGCCAGCTTTCTCTGCTCAGAAAACATCCTATCCGACACAGCCCTTTGGAGGAGGCGCCCGGTGTTTCACGACGATGGAGGCGCCCGGTGTTTCACGACGATGGAGGCGCCCGGTGCTTCACGACGATGGAGACGCCAGGTGGTTTGTGTGTAAAATCGAAATGCTTGTGCGGCAGATTAAGACCCCGTTGGGCAAACGTAACAGTTGCTGGCTACTCCTTCTGAGGCGATTAGTATTCAAAGGTATACACCACCAAACACGGCGATGATTATTGCAAAGATTACCGAAACCCCGGCTAAAACCGGATTTATACCGGAACAACAGCTGGCAAACGGATTTTTGGGCAACAACCCGGCGTAACAAACCGCTTTCCGAGAGTTCATGGTGAGACTGCGTGCTGCTGCGTCGGGCAGAAATTGATATCTGTGGTGATGAAAGCGCCCAGATCGTACGCCATTTCAGCAAAAAGGTATCTGGGAACGATTGAGAAGCAGAAAGAAGACAAAAAATCCCCTAAAAAACTCCCTACCGCAAGCCTTTCTTCGCATTCGGCAACTTTTACCTTTTTCCCGCGATGGTACTCCTTAGCGATGGGATAAATCGAGATATCCATTCCATCTGTTGCGGTTCCATCGTTAGTTTAGTTGCGAACGTTCCATTCCTTTCCCGAAAGGCAAACGTGGAAAAGATCAAACGAGCTTTTCGCATAGCCAACCACCTTGTTTGGGGCGTAATCTTATCTTCGTTTTGAGAATAATACCCCACGAAAACACGTTATGAACGGAGAACGGAACGGCAGGAGCAAAACTTTGCCACACAAGCGGGTTTTGAGTAGCCAATTACAGGTTGTCATAAATTGTGCACTAATGGCGCATGAATTTTTCAGCCCTTGATCCACAAGAAGCCCTTTGTTGAAGGGTGCGAGAGCGTACCGTAAAAGTTTGTGAAAGTTTCGTCAACAGAAGACATTAAACATTCAAATATTCACAAAGGTAGTTCGTAAAATTATTCATTGTCACAAGAAAGTTTAAAACGCAAAAGAAACCACATTTCCAAATAACTTTTCTCGAGCTTCCCTTTGTAATGAATAGCTTTCCTGGAAAAAAAGAACAAACTGTTTCAAGTACAAACCAAGCTCACTGTTCCACATTGTTACGGTACTTCATCAAAAAAATATGCCAAAATGATACCAACCTCCATTCCACCATTCTCGCTCAATTTTCGAACAAATGGAATCAACACGCTACAATGTTTTCATTGTCCACGGAGGGGGAAATATAAAAGAAACATCTTCCTAAAAAAAGGAACAAAAATCAACGGTGATTTCATTTGAACCAAACTTTCCACCAAAACCGACGTTGTCCTTGGTTGATGAAGTGTCGGGCTTGATTCACCCACCGTCATTATCCAAATCGTGAAAGTATCAAAGAACATTCAACGAGAAGCGAGAAACCGTGTATCTCTCCCTTTCTCTGTTTGTTGGAGACTGAAGAAAGGTAGAGGGAAGTCCCATTCCAAACTTCCCCATCGCCGGAGGACCTTGAGCTTTCTACGACAGATCGTCTTTTTTCTTTGGATGGGTGTGGGATTTCAGAAAAATTTATCAACTATTCATAAGACTCTTCCCGTGCTCTCGGCGCGTAACTTTCTTCAGAAGCAGCAGCGGTTTGTAGATTATATCTTATTCATTTGATATTATTTCTTAATCATAAACAGGCCAACGCGTCGGGGCAGAAGAAGCAGCAGCAGCCGCCTGGTAATGTTGTGGGTATTCACAAACGGCCCCACAGCGGTGGACCGTATAAGGGAGGGCTCTCTTTCCCCGAGGGCAACAACGAAAAGGCAACGACGAATAATGACGACGAGTCCTCACGGGGATGCCTTCCGGAAGAGGATGGGGAACGGACTTCAACGGAAGCAAACAGCAGCAGCTCACCAAAGCAAAGACATTCTCATGTGCTGCGGGTGAAAACTGAACAAAAGAAGCCCCCGTCGGCATTCGCCACCCATCCACCATACTGTTGTCTCTCCCTTCTAGGAGTAGAACCGTTTTCTTTCATCGTAATCCATATTTTATTTTATTCCTTTCCTTTCACAATGCCACAAACGGGCGTCGCGAAGGCGATGTTCGTTCGTGAAGGAAGCGAACTTCCTCGATAGAGTGCTGCATCGCAAGCACACGTCCGCATGTATGTGCGTATGAGACCTAAGTTTGTGAGTGTGTATGTTTGTGGTCATGATTTTCAACCTGCGCCTGGCAGGATGAAAAATATCCTCGCATAAGCACGAGGACTGCAATCGCTATATCACTTCAGTCAATATTGACTCTGACCTGAGCAGCAGCAGAAGCAGCAGCAGTAGCGATGTTCGAACCCCGGGGTTAGTGGTTTGTTGATGCGACACACACACACAAACAGGACATAAGGTTCACCTCTTCACGTACCTTACACCCACATGCATAGCGATGTCCCAGGCTTTTCGTCAGTGGACGCCTGTTTTATTTTTCCTTATACCACCACGAAAGCGACACAACGGCCAACGACAAAACGCTCGGAGTTTGTTTGACATTAAGCAGTATATACCGGCACGGACGACACGAAGAGACACGGAAAACCGCAGCATTATGATCGTTAATTGTTTGTCTGCATCGGAACGTCCTGAGGAAGAAAAAGAAGCGGCGAGTCGTGTTCGGTTCGTTTTTGCTTTTCCCCCTCTACCGCCGTTTATTTCCCCCGAGGGTAATGCCGATGACGGAAAAGCGTTATTAAAATGGAAGACAACGAACCGCTCAGGAGATGTTTACCAATGAATTATCGAAAACAATTAACGGCACGGAAAGCACGAGGGGCTCACTATAATAATGGATGCTATTTTTAGAGCATTTCTTTTTCTTGCGGTACTAAACAATGTATAACAAGTAAGCAAACATTTTCGAAAACATAATCAAAACGAATTGTTTTGTCTGTAGTAAGCAGATTAAAAAAATAAGGAAGAATAGAAACATTAAAACTTTATCAAAGTTTGCTTTTTTTAAATCTGGATATCGATAATTTTATTACCAGTGTTGTTATATTAGCCGTAATTAATATAATCAATGCTAGAAAGACAGCAATTGAAACATAAATTGTTTGCTAAGATGCAAGTAATCAAAATTAATTTGATTACCCTTTGCATTCTAAAACAATGAAAAAACTTAATAACTTTATTTAGTTTAGTTAAATAAAACTAACTTATCGTCTAACTTTACAAATGCTTCATAAGAAGCAAATTTTTAAATCAATTTAAAACGAACATTTTTTTAAACGAAAATAATTTAATTGTATAAGTAATGTTTTTGACATGGGCCAAACATTCAATACTTCTTCAGTACAGAATGATTTTTTTTCTATTTCATCTGCATGTTGAACATGCTTCCTTTTTTGTACTCAAAAACGAATACTGTCGATTGGAAATCTCTGCTCCATGTATGTATATCGAAATAACAACACGTTCAATCATCGGTAAGTGAAGATGCAGCATATAAATGCGCAATTCATAACGCATATAATCAAATATTCAATCAGAATGAGCACAAGTCGAAGGGAAGGGATCGTAAATTTGCACTGGAGACTCTTCGAAATCCGAAAGCCACCAATCAGCATCGTCTATAATCGATCCATGCCGTCCAAAACCCGATATCAAGCGATCGTTCGGCGGACGCACCCAGTGAGTCCATCATCAATCACCAAATTACCCTACCGTGAATGATGAATTAAACTTCTTGAGCCGAACCGTTCTGGGCTATCACTTCGATACGGTTCGGCCCCCGGGTGGACGGAACGAGACCCGGGCGCCATCATTAGCGTGCGAAAGATGGAGGTTTTCCGCCTGCCGAAAGGCAAGCCGGCCACATCAAAGTGGAGTGCTAGTCGCATAGGGAAAAAAGGAGGGATATAAATAAATAACGCACGCCTCCGGGCCATTTTATGCGACAAAACAGATTTATCTTTTATCCTCCTCAACAGGTCACGCAATCTGAGTTGAAGGTATTCCAAACGAACCGGTTTTGCATTTGTGATCGATTGGGCATTTCTTTCCATTTTCGGTGCGAATAGAATCCAGTCAATCGATAAACGATGTGGAAAAAATATTGCACACACATGTTGGTCGGTTTCCTCGCAAATATCGATAGCCGAATAGTGTTGAAATGATCATTAAGAGCTTTACCACCTCGCGCAAACAAACAACGTCTTATCGGAAAAAGAAACAATACAGCCCACCATTCCACCATTCGCACCTTAATGGCTGCTTGTGGCGTGAACTTGGGTGGTATCGATCGGAGGAGGAGCACTATTATGCTGTGGCCGGTAATGAATATCACGTTGCGCTTAATAAACCGCCGCACGTTTGAAGCATAAATTCAATTAAAGCGCGCCACTTTTCGCGTAACGCAGCCTAAGGAGAGCGTCCATCGCCATTACGCTTTTCGCAAGGTTTATTCCACACCTATGACTCGCGGTTGTGGTGGGAAAAGAGATTCAGGGTATGAGGAAAAGGCTTCCCTCCCAGGAGAGTACCTGAACAGCGAACTCCTTCACGATGGGCGAGGGCTTTTGTGCCATTTTGATACCCAACCCCGAGAGCATAAGAGAGGTGAGAGAAAAAGAAAAGTAGTCAAAAGGTGCCAAAGTGCGAACGAAACACGTTCCGGTTGTTCCGTCGTTTCTCTTTTGTTTTTCCTATTTTTCAAGCACTTTCAATGCAAGGCAAGACGAGTGAAACGAGCTGTGGTGGGAAAAAAACGACCGACGGGCCAGCAAGCTCGTACGACTTCACCACGTTGTCCGTCGCACGATGTTGGCCGTGCGCACATTATTGGCATGTTCTTAATTACCCTCATGATGCAGGACGACAACAAGGACTAGCGAGCTACACGCCTCCTACTTCGGGCGGTCCCTTCGAAACCTAGGGAGACGATGATGGGGAAGCGATGTACGGCTTAGGGGTTTTACGGTCGGCCAAGATGTTGGCAACATCTTTAGGCAAATGGTCGTATAATTACAACTATGTGAGCAAATGCAGCGTAATTATCCCGAAATGTTTCACCGAGTCGTGCCTCGTAATTTTGTTCGTTTCGAGAAAAATCTTGTCCCTCAGATGAAACCACTTTCACCGAAACATACAACAAACTCGCTGCAGAACGGTGCCATTATAATGAGGAATCATCTAATGTACGATTTAAAGTAACGAACTTTCTTAAAAATTGCTTCTAGTTACAAGACCTTTTTAGTACTCTTAGAAAAAAATTGGTGGTAGGAACATAACGTAATTTTATCAATCGGTTTTTTATATATAGAATTTTTTTAGATACATAAAAGAATTAAAAAGAAGTCATTTACTTTACAGTATGGTTATGACCCTTAGTCATAAAGACATTTTCGAAGAGAATGTCTAGTAATACATAATGGTAATGTTATATCTTGCCGATGATGGATCAGAAAAAGGACATTTTACTATCGTTAAAGGTAAAATTTTTATGCAAACATTCGTTTTGTTGTGTTTGCTTTCAATATCTTACATTTATAATTGCTTATTACATTTGTTTTATGTCAAGTTTAATCAAGCTATGCCAGAAAAATAGCGTAAATTACTACGTTTTAGGACGAACAAATCCTTTTAAAATTAACATTTCTTTACTGCTGCAACGATTAAAAACAGCTGAAAGGTCCTACCAAGAACAGCTACATTCAAACAACGGTAGGAAAGGCGACCCATCAAATATATGTAATGAATCCTTTAGAAATAGAAAAATTACAATACGCACTACAAATAACTAATAATGAATTTCCCTAGATTGAAAACATGTGGACTTCATGGCAAGTTATGTAATACATTGATTACATTATTCAAAAGAATATGTTGTATGCTTTTCAAAAAGTCATTTGAAAGTGAAAATGAACTACTTTTCTTATTATACTTTTCTCAGTCACGGTAATAAATGAAGTAATAAAAACCTCTCTTATGGAAAAGCAACCTTTTCTACAAAACACTCAGAGCCAATTCCATCCCGATAGCACACATGCACGGCGTGTTTTCCGTCGGTTCCAGTTGGTGACATTAATTTATCTTCACTGCACTATCGCTTGTCTGTATTCTCCCGTTGCGTGTCTTGGGTGTGCAAGTTTTTCCTGTCCTGGCAAGTCAACTTGAGCACTGTCACTGCTACCGATGCTTCCATTTTCCTCTTCATCGTGTGACTTTTTCTTTCCGTGGCTTCTTTTTCCCTCCATAAAAGTTTTCCATTTCCACGTTCACAGCTCGGCAAACAGAGCAACACGCAGCGCAGCGAAGTGTGAATAGTCAGCGGTGGAAAGCACCTGCATTCGCTATAGGAAACCATTTCATTTGCTTCATTCCCTCCCTACCGACGAGACCTTCCTTTCCTCCTCCGAAGGCAATCTTTACGTCAAGCAGATTGCAAATGTCCTGACTACACCCCCACCGTGACACGAGGAGTGTCTTGCGCTATCTTTAACTTCCCCAACAGGGACTGGGTTTCATGGAAAACGGAAAATGCCAACACGGATACACAAGAGTTTCGCAAAGTGCGAACGAAACAGCGTACAATTGTGTACTCTTCGAATTTATTCTACATTCCCATGGGCAGCCAGGTGTCAGAGGACCGTCGACCGACTTCCTGGCTTTCGTGTGACGCAGATTAACGGTGACTCGGTTCCTGGGAAATGGTGGAAAAAAGGGAACGCAAGCGAAGCAAAACGAGAGCATGGATGCGATAACATCGCTAGCGGTAAGAAAGCGAAAGGAGGGCAAAAGCGAGGCACGCCGGGCGAGGACTTTCCACGCATCCAGCTCGGAGCGTGCGTTTGTGATTTGTTTTCCATATCTTTATATGCATTTGGGAAGTGCTTTACAGACAGTGATTTTCCTCGAACTTGAAGTACTCCGGCGCGGTTGGTTGAATAGCAAGCATAGAAAGGTGGCACTGGCACTGGCGGGAAGCTTTCAACAAATCGAGCAAATAGCGGCCCTTTTTTTATGTGTGTTTGTGTGTATTTATACTTGTGAGTGTACTTGGTGCACGGAAAGCGAAGTAGGCTTTTGCAGAGACTTTTATTCTTGCTTTTTTTTGTCTCCATATGCGTCCTTTGGTGGTCTAGCAGTAGGCGTGTGGGGCAAGCCATAAGCACAGTCGCTCACACAAGACACTAATGCACACACGCACACGCACACAGAGACGGACAGACACACATACGTACGTATGCACGCTACTACGACAAGCATCATTCGAACGGCAAATACACACTTTTGATTGCGGTCTCCGGTTGACGGAACTGTTGCTGCTGCTTCGCCTGCGGATGCTTCCACCGGCTGCACCGGCACCGTCTCCACCATCACCACTACTAACACCACCACCACCACCACTACCGCTGGCCGCACCGGAAATGGTCGCGGCGGCCATCACATCCGGTCCCCGGTTGCGTTTTACATCAAAGGAGGCACTTTTCCGGCGACTTTCCGCCATTTTCCCGAGCCCGCCGCCGCCGCCCGGGTCACCCTTTCGCCGCTCGCTGCCACCGAGCCGCCGGCCAATATCATCACTCGCGCTCACACTCACACTCCGCTCGAAGTAGCCCTTATCGTTCATTTCTTACGCTTTCCGCTTTTCTTTGGAAACCCGGTGTGTTCACTTGCAAGCCTTCTGGTATTTCTTTCTGTGTCGATCACCCAACCACCGCTACCTTTCGTTCACTTTCCACCACTTTCCACGCTGAAGGAAAAAAACGGATGTTTGAAGAAAAAACCCTCCAAAACCGGAAAACTTGAAATCTTATCACCAACGCACGCAACGCACGGGAAATTGGATGTTGCTAGGAAAATCCTCATGGGAATATAGACCAATACAAGGCAGGGACACCTTCAAGGAGGGAACAGGGAAGTAAAGGAGCTCAAATTCCTCCACCGTTCGAAGAAACTCAAGGAGGAGAAGAAAAATCTAGATAAAGGAAAAATCCCAAATCCAAACCCCAAGAAACATGAGCTTGCAAAGCACGTCAACAACGCTCGCAAAGCGTGGTACTTTCGAAAAATCGCTTCACGGAAATCAGGATGCTCATGTATGCGAGTGTGTGTTGAAAAGTGTTGACCTGAGCTCAAACACCGGCGCTTGACACGTCGTGGAAAATCCACTTGCCCGCTTCGAGAATGCACCTATCATGCATCTTCGCTGCACCGGGTTCCAATTTTTGCCTTCGACTCGAGTACTTCGTGACTTCCACGTTGTCACCTGCCTTATCGCCCAGGCGTCACTGGCCGGGAATGAAAAATGAGTTCGCCTGGACTTTTCCGTCGCGCAAGTGAAGGAAGTCTCCGTTTGCGGGTGGATTGACACGAGAGGGGGAAAAGTTGTTCCTTTAAGAATACACACCAGAAACACACACACACTTTTCGTTTAAGTTTGCGAAGTGCTACTACACTTGGAAAGTTCCCGATGGTGTGTTGAAATCAAGTGAGGAAAAGTTTTTCCGGAAGTGCCGAGAACGGGAAAAATATTCACTCTCAATGGAAGATTAACAAACACTCACAATGAGCTTTGTTATTGAAGTTTGTTTTTGGATCCTTTTTGGAGTTAAATGTTGTATTTTAGTTTCAAAAAAGTGTTTAGATTTTGTGAAAGGATAATAGAGGTTGGATGAAATTATGATTTATTTATGGAAAATTATTGTAACCCAAACGATGGGTGCTTTGAGTGATTGATATCCTCCATTTGCGTTGATAAAAATGTGAAGTAAGCGAAATAAAATGTTATAAACCGTCAACCGACGAGACCGTTTACCAGAGACATTATTTTCTAAGCAATAATTCTCCTACCAACACGGAACAGGCATCCGGAAAACAAATTTCCCTTCACTTGACACATTAAACCGCCACCGAAAGCATTCCGATTTATCAAATTGCTTCCTTAATCGTAACGGTGCAGCTTCCTTCTCCCAAAGGAAAACGGGGAGGCTCGCAACAATTTGCTCGCAAACCGACACCACCGTCTTCCGATCGGCATTCATCATTAGGGCAATTTATTTTACATCCCACCCGCTTCGTGGAAAGCGTGCGTTCTTACTGGGTCCGAAAGCAGGCACGACACGATCCACGCTTTATGGTTCGTCGGGGGACGTTCTTCCTTACAGAAGTTTTCTTCTTCGACACAAGTTCACTTTCATCGCACCCGTTTCGTCAATTTAAAGGGCATTAATCTTCGGTTCGTTATCGCTGGGCGGGAAAAGTGCGGGAAAACCCCATGGACCTGGGTTAGCACAACGTGGCCCGCTTTCACCATCGATTATTCATGTATCGACCTGGTTATGACTCCCGAACAACAGAGGGTAGCACTTGAAGTATACGTACACACACACACAAACACTTTCATCGTCACCACAGGAGGGAAAGTAAAAACCACTCGCTTTATACACATTTTGACACGACACAATTCGTCGCGCGGATTCGGAAAATGTAGAGAAGCGGAGGGGCGTACGGTATGTTATCCTATCAGCAATCCATGCTCGCCATGTTTTCTATGGTTTGCCTATCCTTCTAGCTACTTTCTACCACTTCATCACATCGGAAAACCATTCATTTCCCCCCCCCCACCTTTGGACCTCTCGAACCCACCTTGAGTTACTTTGAGAAAAGGCTTTTCCAAACGAAGAATGTCGACCTGCTGCGAGCCTATAGGCCTAATAAATCCAAGGGTATGGCACATTCACCGGAGGAAAGCAATCGCTGCCCGAATCAAAAGGAAAAGCCAACAGCACCACGTCCAGCGGGGGAAAGCGAGAACAAAATAGATCAAACGAAGGAAAGGACGAAACAATAAAAGGACCGGGAAAAACCCCCACTAATACACAATCCAGCACCATCCAGTGGGCAACTTGAAAGCAACACAGATGTTGATGATGATGATGATGAATCGTGACCCGTCGGTAGATGTATTGGTGCACAGATTCACGACGAAAAAATAGCCCGTCCGTGGGAAAAATGCCGGGCCTCCACAATCATCTCGTTTTCGAACGTTTGCCACAAAAAAAAAAAGAAAACGAATAAAAAACCCCATAACCACAACCACACATAAATACACTCACACATAGTGTGGAAGTAAGAAAGAGGACTAAAAATGTCCCAGCTTTAGTATTCCCGAGCAAAATTTCGTTTCGGGAATGGAGGAATAAAAATGGGTAAAAATAAAGGGCCGATTTTTCTCCCCATTTATTCACGACGGCTTTTCCGGCATTCAAATTAAGCAGCGATCGGAAGAAAAAGGGAATGCTTCTTACGAGAGTGTTTCCCCTGTTTTTATTGTCTTTCCTCGAAAGTGGAATGAAAAAGCCCCGAACATCCGAGCAATGGAAAGTAATGTTTATTGCTTGGGAGAAAATTCAAATCAAGTGTCGTTAAATATTAATTTTGGTTATGCTTTGAGCCGTTTTGTTTTAATTTAATGCTTTGAATTCAAACTGAACTTGTTCTTGAGGTTGAAAAAACATTTACTTATTGAACTATTGCACACAAATTTTTAACAGTTTGCTATTAAAGCTGGACGCTGATTTTTCCACACAAACACCCATCACATGCGGTTTCAATTAAAGGCAGCGATTGAGAACTGTGGATTTTCCTATCTTTAACTTCAACTCACTCCGCACTCAACAGATTACACCTGCCACGAAACGCTCGAACGTGTCGGAGGTACGTGCAAGCTTTGCCCCGTAAACACTACTCAGTCGAGCTATACGGAACTGAGGCCTATGGGCCAACGACGTCGATGTCTCACGTTTCTGCGTGGGTGGACGCCTTCCCGAGGGCTATCTTCTTGCCCTAGGTCCACTAATCTTTAAGGATGCGCTACATCGCGCTTTGCGGTAGGGACAGTCCACTTGATGGTGAAGCTCCCCACAAACACCCACACATACACACACACACACACACACAAATACACACGGCTACACGCACTGGAAAACGTCAAAACGTCGGGTGAGGGTGGTTCGCGCCCGAGAAAAACCACACGCAACAGCACGCACGGTCACAACAACCACTTGTGTTTGGGAAATGGAGTTTTCCCTTCCTATTCTTCCCTCTCACAACGAGATGTGGTGTGTGTTTGCATGTTCTCTTCCCTACAATGCTAGGGCGAAAGATTCGATGGGCAAAGAAAACGTGTTTCTTTTTATTCGCTTTTGTTATTTTCCTAGCAGCAACATTCAAGGTTCAAGGTGGAGGTGAGAGAAATCCGAAACCGCCGCGAGCGTGAGAAATGTGTCCGAGTGTTCAACTTCACGTGATCTGACAAAACACTGGCAAACGTGCCGTGGAAAAATACACACACCACACGGAAACGGCCCGTCCTTCCTTGGGGAACACTACACCACACAACGTTGCCTTTCATGGAGGCACTTTCTGGTTTTTGGGAAAAGCGATTTCCTGAACCAGATGTAATTACGTCCAATTTGAAGCGTTCGCTTCATTCGCGGCTGGGGATCGATTGACGAGACGGTACCGTACCTTTGCTCACTCACAGTTGCAGAGCCCTAGAGAGACTGGGGGCTATGGTGGCTGATGCACACTCTTATATCATGCCACGCGCGCGACCAGGCGACTTTCTGCAAGCGATGCGAACGGAAGACGATATGCAACTGAGCCCCGAGCACACGCACGAACCAGGACGCACGTTCGCCTGCCGCTGCTGGTCCGGGTGGCCGGAAAAGCCCGTGGAAAGCTGCCCAGGAGCAACAGCAGGGCACTCAGTGGTGCGGTACGCACACACAGGCACGCGCTCGCTGGAAATTCGATGCCCTACACCTACACACAAAACGGTGGGTAACCCATACTGCGTCGGGACCCGTCCTATAGTTTTCCCGCGAACGGGGTTTTCCAGCCTCAGAACGAGCCGGTTTGGAACACTTCGAGCTCGTGGTGATTTTAACTGTGGGCTTTTAAGTTCGTTTCTGCATGGACAAAATCAGTTCCATGGTTGTTTAATTAAATTGGCAGACAATTAAATTTAAAAAAGGACAACCAGACATAAACAGAGTGTTCGGACATTAAAACTCTGTAATTCTGACTAAAACAAATCATTTTTTTCTCACACATTAATTAACTTATCAATAAGACAGCATCTTTACACAGAATTTATATTCCTCATTTATTGTAAGTTAACTTTTTCCTTCCAAAATTTCATTGATTCCTTATCAATGTCTGTATGAAGGTTTTAAAAAACTTGGCTTTGATACAAAGCATGGCTAAAATTTGCATTTAATATTTTCTTCGCATGTAAAGGCACTCGTTAGCGATAAATTCAAAAAGTAGGTTCATGTGAGTACGAGTTAATTTAAAAAAAAAAATACTTGATAGTTTAAAAACTATTAAGTTTTAACTCGTTCAGCAACGAAACATCAAATATACAGCTAGAAATTGAAACCAAAATTCTATAGGATGCTTTTTCTCTGTGCTAGTTTTACTAGTAGTTTTAATTATAATTTGCATTCTCCTGCCCTTTCTATTTAACAAATTTTGATTAAGAAATTTAAAGAAAATATTAAAGCATTTAATCAGCACAAAGTATTTCAAACGGGACAAAATGTTACTCCTTCTATAAGTTGTACATCCCATTCGATTTAAATCATAATTTTTAAATTGTGGTCATTGAAATGTACCATTCATACTGTCACCACACAATGTTTATGTTTTATAATAAAAATAAATAAAGGCAATAAAAAAGGCCTCCCAATGTTTTACGGTCCAGGATTAGAGAATTCTAAATTTAAACTCTTCCACACTCAGACATGGCGAGTGGTCGTGCCATTACCGGGACACCTTTGTTTCGCTCCTTCGTTGTCCTTCGTTCCTTTTTTTTCGTCACGCATCCCCTCTTCCTACCCTCACAGTAGTACCGTCGAAATGGTCAACAGGATAGGCCTATTGCCACGAGGTCGGATACTAATTTTAGCGCCAGCATGTATCCTGTGGTGGTGATGGTGTCCAGACACAAATAGGCATTCGACAGCCACAACTATCGTGGGTTGGAAGGAGTGTATCCTTTTTTGGCTTCTTTTCTTCGGTTGTGAGGGTGTTGTCGCGCTCTAGCAAAAAGGAACTCTCACGTTTGACAGGAAAAGTATGATGCGGTGGAAAATGCGAGCCTTGATCCTGAACTTTTCCAAAGCTTCCAGTGCTCAGTTGAAAACGGGATGTGTTTGTGTGCGTCTGAGTGCTTTGGTGAGTGTCAAGTGTAGGTGGCCTCTAGTGCATGTATGTGTGTGTGAGGGTGTTTGTAGGAAAATTTGGACTCAACGGTTTGTTGTGATGCTCGAAGGATAGCACAATAATCCGTGCGCATGTCGTGTCAAGCAGTTTCCCCAGGAATTTCGTGCTCTCTCTTTAAATGTGCACCAGGATATCCGTTTCCCTGATTCAACCAGGACTTTTTGCCCATCACTTAACATACTTTACCGTTCCCTAGGTTGATCGGGAGAGGCCTTTGCCGACGCGTGCTCTCCGTCTGTTCGTGCTCTCCCTTAACGAGCCTCCCGTGTCCCGCAAAACATGTGCACATGGCATGCCAGCGGTGAATGGAGCATAAAAATAAATGCACACAACTATCAACCGAGCGCACTCGCTGCAGCGATGACGTCGTCGCCGTCGTCGACCAACGTCATCGGGCGGGAATTTTATGGCCCACCAACCCCATGCCATTTGGGCAGGAGGGAAGCCAAATTTGAAAACAAAACCAAGCGAGCGAGCGAACGAACGAACGAACGAACTAACGACAACATTTTACGACTTTGTGAAAATGAATTTTCTGTCGTTTTGTTCCAACGATGCATCTTCACTGCACACTGCAAGCGCTCTGTCTCATGGTCAATTTCACCGACACGCTATCCGGAGCTGCATCTTGCAATTTCGAGGGCACGGAGCGATCAAACGAACAAAAAAAACAGACATTTCCAATTCGAGTGGAAAGTGAAAGAAACAGTAAAAAATTAAACACCACCGGGGATTCCTATACTATGCAGCGATGTAGCATTGTTTCATTTGAGAGCTTTTTGTCTTTATTCTTGCAACGAAACAAGATACATAGAACGAACTTGACTGGAAACCAATCGAATTGTCCAAAATGAAGAGTGTCATTAAAATGATTGCATTACGATAGTTTTCCAGCTGTGAAAATGTATGTTTGTTTTACATTTTCTTATTGCAACAATTTGTTTGTTTATTTGAAAGATCCAACACGTTGTCTAGCTCGTCAAGTTTTTAGAAAAAATTTCAGTATGATCATTTAATTTATTCATTTGAACGGCCATTCATACTTTGAAATACTAAACTAAAATACAATATCTTTAAGCTTATGCTTAAAAACTAGTTCTATCGTGCCATTTCCTCCTAGTTCGCTATTTCTGTTACCTTATCCCGGGTTAACTCGATTCACAATAATTGTTTATGAAATTTGTATTATATTGAAATAATTGACTAAAAACTGTGCTTTTTTATATAAGTTTCGTAGCAAAAGCCCAACATGAGCGACATTGGCAGTCTTAAAAGAGAGTTTGTTAGAAAAAAATTGAATAAGTACATTTTGAAATTCATTAATTTCGTTTGATGAGATTTGTTCGTAAAATGTATTAAACCAACGATATTTTTAAACCAATCATACTCTATATACGATAGCATTTCACCTTATTAGTGCACTATCATATTAGTTTCATGGACTGAGAAGGATTACTACTTTCACTTCGAAGTTTTTGTTTTGAATGACAATGAAGCAGTTATGTTGGATTAAAATGAACATAAAATTTGAGGATAGTTTTAAACAACAAAAACCAGAAAAAGGTAGAAAAAACTGTAAACGTAAAAGGAGTCATAAATTTGCTGAAAACGTCCAATACAACTCTAAAAACAACTTCTTGTTTTTGGTTTTTGCCAGGCCAATACCATTCAAGCAGTTACTGCAACAAGTTTCCCACGAATCCCACCCCCAGCGTGTCGAGTGAGTAATTCAACAGAAATACACAAATAACTCCTCACTTCTCCCACAGCACTTGCACCCCGCGCCCCTGCTACCTGCCGTCGAAACTGGCCTGCTCCAGTTCCATCGGTCCACAGTTCATTACCTTCAAATCAACCGCGCCAGCGTCCGAGAGGTTGGGGAAAACCCCCATTAGTCCCGGCGTCCCCGCAATCGATCAGCGAAAAAGGCAAAACAAAAAGAAAATCGGCCCGACGGCGGGTACTGCCGGTGGCCTCGTCGCAAATGAAAAGTCGTTGCACGTTTTCCCCGCGCCCGCGCCCGCTTGTAGAAAAGCGCGCACACTCGCAAGTAATGTGATATACGATACGGACCGGGCACGGTTCGCCCTTTGACCCCATCGTAAGCAACCGGAAGGTGGACCGTCACGAAACCGTGGTTAAATGTAGGTGCCTTTTGCCAAACCCTCGGAGGCCACGATGCAACACGTTGCCCGGCGCCTGGTGGGGTGATTTCTGTAACGAACGTTTTGAACGCCTTTGCTGGAGACTTTGGAAACTAGAGGAAAAACTTTTCCTCGGAAGCAAAAACTGATTACCATACGGAGGAGGCCGATGAGTGTGAGCTCGTCCTGATGGGATCCTTCGGGGGCCGTCAAATCAATCAACCAATATTTGCACGTGCCTTTCAAGTGTTCGAGTGCTTCGAAGCGATCGTCGAGGAACCCGCTTAGCATTCCAAACCCGAAGTGCGTCAAGTTACTTTCTGCCTTGGCCCTCTCCAATCGGTCCTCAATCGTGGCCTCTACCCGGTGCGATCGCTTAAACAAATTCGCGATTTTTATTGCCCACTTGAGAGTTCCTTCGGAGGCCTCCATTACCGCAAGCTCCATTTGCATGTGGCGGGTTTTGTTGCTGCGCATTGTTTGGTGAATCGTAAAAAGTGAACACTTTGCTTTGGGCACAAGTGATTGTGAATCGCGTGGCAACATTGTTCCCCTGGCGGGTGTTCTTTTCTTTCGCTCGCTTTCGCTTGCTAAACTCCACCTAATGCCGTTCCGTCACGAAATGCGTGTGCGTGTGGATTTCGCTGGGAGTCACTGGGATTTTGCTTCCCGAAAACAAACCCCACAACCCAATGGTGGAAAGCATCGAAACCATAACCATCCTTTTATGCGTTGCGTAAACGAACAAGCTTTCCGAATAACGCAACCGACGAGAAGCAACCAAAGGCGACGTTAATCGGCAAAACTTTTCCCAATTGCGTACGAAAAGCTGTTACCCAAAAAAGGGGGATACGATGGCTTTTGCGCTAGTCAGATGGTAGAAGTAGGCGTTTCGATAATTATGCTTCCCCGTTGTGCGGTTTGCATCCAATCGAGCCGAAACTGTCAGGCGTACAGTTTGAGCGAACGTTTATTTGACAGTGACGAACACATGGCGCCAGAAGGCGATGTTTCAAAACGGCGTAAACCCTCAAGGAAGGATTATTTCCGAGATTTTCCGGGGGTAAAATAACGATAACCATTGCCGTGACACAATCCATAGGAAAAATTAGAATTATTTTGAATTTGTCTATTCTATGAAAGCAAATGTGAATTTTCAAAACGTCCTGAGTTTCAAACATCCATTCAGCTGAACATATTCAAATTTAGACCTGCTTACAGATACACAGCTCATTTGTTCTACTGTACATCTTTTATTTACTTATACATACATTATAGCACACTTAATGTATGTATTTACTATACCAATTGTATTTTGTTTTTTGGTCCAAGTAATTTAAAATATAGACAAAAAGTTCCCAAGGTAGAAGAAAATCTTAACAAGCATAAACTAGTTTAGTAGTCACCATCAAAAAGTTATAAAATTATAATAAGAAACACTTTCCAAAAGTTTGAATGTTTTGAGTTTCCTTTGTGTATCTAATATAGATAGAACAGTCGATAATGGTTGACGAAATTTCATTTAACTTCTTCATCAAAATCAGAAATCTTTTGACTAAAATTTCTACAATTTGCAATAAAATTGATGTTTTTTTTTAATTTTAAAATGATTATATCCAAATCAAACCCTTGCATATGTTAGCAGTTGTAAACTTGTTAAAACATCAAATGCATAAATGATGGTGTGTATTGTACAATGAAATATACCGAAAGCCCACAAGTTGAGAGCAGATGTCAATATAAACTCTTATCACCACCAAGACGCCTTAAGGTTTGAAAAGAGTAATCGAATTTTTTAAATTTAACGAGTGTTAATAAGTCAAAACCAGCAAAATATGTTAAGTCCATAAGCAAAGAAAATCACAAACGGAAGACATCAATTGAATTTATCAACATTATCACATAAATTTGATGATTAGACAATTATAAAAATAATGTCCCTCACAGCGTTGTATGGTAGAAATTATCTTAATTACTAATTAGTACACAAAAGCTATCTAGCAGCAAAAGATTCCCAAACGAAGCAATTAAAATGCAGACTGATTTCATCGGGAAACTTTCCGCCCAATGCCAGGTAAGCTCATTTAACGGGACGAACCGCAGCCCCGTTTCCAAAATGACAGCGTCGACTGGCTAAAGCCAAGTCGGGTATAAGGGTGGGGATATCAGTGAAGCTCCCAAAGTCCCCTCTCACCCCCTCGTGGAAAAACTTTCCCACACACACAAATCTTTCAATCTTTCCCATCAAAGTCGGAAGGGAATGGGGGAGCAGGATTAAATTGGGAAACTCGTCGGAAGGTTTACCGCACGTTGGTAGGAACTCGGAGCGGTTTCGTCATTATCGCCGTTGGTATCGGGTTCACTGGTCCGTGTCATGCAATTTCAACCACCTCGCCATTTCTGTCCCGACTCTGGACGAACCAGTGTTTGATACCAGAGTCGGGAGTCCATCGATTTTGGGACGTAAACTCGTTGCCCGGTAATCAAATTACACTTGCGTTGGTCCAGAATTTGAAACCCTTGTATTGGAAAGTACTTATCATCGGCCGAACATCGCAGAAACCACGAGGAACCACGATACATTGTACCGTGATTTAAGGTTCTTGAAACTGTCTGGTAAAAGTACAACTTTCCAATTTGATGAAAACCCTAGAAGGCTTTGAAGATTAGAACAACGGAATGAGGCATACATGAAGTATTGAGGATAAGAAGTTCTCTGACAGCTCCATGATTTTACCGGCTTTAGCCGTCAAGCTTTAATGTGGAACTTTTAGCGACTCCACACACGTACAGCCTAACTACTATCTTCAAATCAAAGAGCACTAGTCCACCCACCTCACTTCGCGAAACTTCAAAGACAAGCAGACTCCCCATTAACATCGACATCAATATCGCCGGCTTGCAAAACACATCCCTATCCTTATCATGTAACAGTGTTGGTAGTATTTCCCCAATAACTGAACCAACACGAACACACTCACCCAACCGACGAGGACACCGACAATGATGACGACGACCTACGACATCTCCGCTGGCGGCTGACGTTGACGAGCCTATAGCCCATCGGTGCAACAGTTTGCGAAGGAGCGCATGCGATCCATCCGGTGCGGCTCAATCTGTCTCTCGGCCGTACAGACTCTCCATAACGCCCTTGTTGGTGTTGGAGTCTCTCGCAGGACTTTCTAACATTCAAAATTCAACGCCCGGCATGGATTTCGCCAGCCTGGCCTTCGTCTATTAAAAGCATGCTCAACAAACAGGGTTTGGTGTGGTAAGGACGCGCCAACGGAGAGAATTTGGGACAAGGTATGGCGTCAGGCCGTCTGGCATTTGCTCTATGTGATAACACACAGATGCCGTTTATCAATGGTGGAGTTAGCAGGACGGTAGGGGGTTGGGACGGTTTGGATTAAGGTGTGCCACCGGTACCTTTGTTTCCGTTGGAAACGAATTTTACAAGCAGACGTTTTCAAACGGATTCACAAAAGCCAATTGCGAAAGGAAACCAGTAACGAACGTCATCCGTTTATAATGAGGGAATGCTGTATCAAATTTTAAAACCTTCTTTGAGTAGAAATCTACCCAGTTTTAAGGAAATTGGGACTGGAGAATTATTAATTCTAAAATTCTTTTAAAGTTCCTATTTTTAAAACTCAAATTTAAATATAACACAAATAAAAAATACATCTAAATGCTTGTCTATCTACTATGTTCTTAAAATGAAAAAAAAATCAGACTCTCTTCTAACGATGACTCAAAAGTAGTTCACCTTTCAATTTACTCCTGCCGCATTAAATATTAAATGCGAGAAGAAAATGACTTTAAAGATAGACAAAACTACCGCTGGAAAATAAATTATTAAACAATATTCAATATTGCTTGAATGAATAATAATTCTATGGCTTTAACATTGTTTGTACAACAAAAACATAATCTCACTGTTTCTCTTTGCCGCCGACAACTTAAAGAACTTAATAATTCAGCACGATAGCTGATTTTAAATTCATAAAAGTTTTCCCATTTCAATCCGAGAAAAGTAACCTCCGTTTGGAAGGAGTGCAAGATTTATCGACACTCCGGCCGAGTCTAGGGGTTTCTAGTTTGGGGCCCCGAACTCGGATGACGATTGACGGCCGCTCTGGGGCTCGGCGAGATTACTCCCGGGAGGTTGTCGGAGCAACTATGGAACTTTGGTGGAATTACGCCCGATGGTTAATTCATCATCGGATGTTTAGCAGATTGCACGAGGTGGACGATACTGCGGGGCGATAAAAACATACGCCAGCCTGAGTTAAATTTGAGACTTTTCTTAGACGGGGAGGGCAGTGAACGGAATGGATCTTCTTGTAGGATGACTAAAACACAAAAAACTGTCACAGCAAGCTGGCCCTCAGGACGCTACACACCATTGTGCTGCCATAAATCAAAGAAACGGAAAATGTTGTGTCGTTTCTTCACCTTCGTGGAAAAAGTCGCCGCCCGCTTTGATCAGCAGCGGAAAAAGGACGTCGTAAAAGATGTTACTTTGCAGACGTTGAACCCAAGGTAGAACGTACTTTGAATTGAAAGTTTTTCTTTCGAAATTTTTCTTTGCGCAGGTAAATGCTGAATATTCATTCAATTTGCATCCTACGAACGTTCTGCCACAACGAAGAAAACGCTGGCGCAAATCTTAGAATTTTCACCAACCGCCGAACAAAAAACAGCCATAATCCGCGAGAAAAGCGGATACATCTTTTCTACAGAAAGCAAAACAAAAACAACTAAAAATCACCGCATTCATCCAATCACTGCTATTGACAACCGTCTGATGGAAAGCAAATATTTTGACGGCCAAATTCGCACACAGAGTTGGAGGAGGAAGGTAAGCGTCCTCCGTAAACTGCACCGTGAACCGAGACATGAATTAATCCTGTTTGGGTTTCATTCTCTGCCAGACGTGTCGGAATATATTAAATTTGGGATTTGGTTTCACGCAAAGATGCTTATTCGGTAGGGATTATTAATTTTAATCTTTTGCTTCCAATGGAAGTTTTCCTATTAATAATTTTATAATTTGATTTTCTATTCTCTTATCCTAAGTTATTTAAATTTTTCATATCCAAACATAATAAAATTAATTTTTATTTGCTTTTCTTCCTATTTTCATGGCTCTTCAATCGAATCTATTATTCTCGTGATTTATTGTTGCCAACTCGGACATGCACTCATTTGCTCCCGTAACATCAAAACAAAACATTTGTGCACTATACTTCGGCCGGTACGAATTGATTACGTCCATCATACTGTATCGGGCTCGCACTGTAACTCAATGGTCACCATAGTATGGCCCAGCTAATTAGACAGAAGCGTCATAAATCTCGCCCAATGCGTAACCCAAGCACCAAACCCAAGTACCGTCCGCCAAAACACGTTGCGATATACGCCGCAATGCCATTATTCATCGCCACTTCATCGTGCAGCGCGTTGGGCACCGAATTAGCAAAACTATGCAAAATCAAAAGTTCTATTCATATACGCTCCGCTTGCGCTGGCCCGTCCTGGTCGAGACATGCCGGTCCAAAATAGTTCCGCCGGTCTGATAAATGGGAATGAAAAGTAAAGCAAAATTCACACAGCAGTGTCTCGTTTGCACAAACTTTCTAACATGGTTAGCCGATGATGTGACGTACGAAGCAAGGAAACGCGCGAAAGTGACGTATTTCGTGTTCCAGATTTATACTTTTTAATTTCAGCTGGCGGATGAAATCTAAAACCAAGCAACGCACTGAACAAATTAAGGCGCACTGGGTCGAGTTTAACAGGTTAGATTAAGTACTCTCAGCTGTGAAAGATTTACACGAACATGTTGCATCGTTCGAGTATTTGAGTTTTAAATGATTGATATTAATTTTTTTAACTCAATTGTTACAATCATGAAACCAATAGTACCAACATCCGAAAATTATTACTTTTATAAAAAAAACAAAGTAAACAACTTCACCTAAAATATGTTTTTCTACTTTCAATTAAAATAATCGTACATTTCATTGACGTTTGTCTTAGGTTGATGCTTATTAAATCCTTCATTAATTTACGACATTATCGATGAGATAATTAATCTTTATATCAACAAATAAGTTTTTCTCTTTAACTTTACGATGTGTTGAATGTTACTTTTGCTGTTTTGTTGTTTTGTTTAATTTCATTGGTTTTGTTTTCTTTCTCATATTTTGTCGTAACTTATTTACAAATTGTTTTCAATGTGATTTTTGGTACGGTTCTTTTGAGTTGTGTTTTTGATTCAATTTGAGTAATATTAAATTAAGATGCAAATTAGCTTACTCTATGCATCCAGGAATATTTTTTCTTTATTCGAAGTAAAACTAGAGCCTTTGCGCCTATTTTTCCATCTTTCAGGCGAGATAATAACCCGTCCAAATTTCCAACATTCTGTTCCATTTCTACTCGATTACTCCATCGTTTACTAGAAAAAAAACCCGCAACGAAAAATAAACATTAACCTCCCCGGAAAAAAGCAGTTGATACCGCGGGTCGATCCGATACAAAACCTCAAGAACCCCAGTCCCACTCTGGCCGAAAAACGGCCACACACGTACGCCACCGGAACGTTGCCAATATGAAAAACCGATCGGTTTTATCAACCGCCTCCTGACTGTTTGACGATTGTTTATCGCGAACAAACGGAAACTTCACACCATTTTCCACGCTCCCGTCTGATGTCCGCATTTTTCCTATCGCCGCCCGCTTCCCGTACCGTCTTCCGTGTCAGCCGTTTCCCTCCCCCAGCGCAGTGGCCGCCGGTGCCTATAAATAAACTTTTCGCTTTTAATAATTATTGTCTGCCGCCGCGGGGTGGCCGAGTCTAACTTTAGTCACTCAACGCCGCCGTCGCGCCGGAGCGCGTGCTCTTTGCTCGATCCGAGCGGCCAGATCGGGGATCATTGTGTTCGTAGCTGCCAACACTAAGGCGTGTGTGTGTGCGTTGTGTGTCGCTATTCGGGGTGTTTCATACGACGTCGCGACGCAGTTTTTCATCGATCCCGGCCACGGGGAGGGTTTTGGGGCCGATACATCGATCGTGCGCGCGCCCTAACCGGCAAGAATTTTGCCAGATCACACGGATCGTCTGGTCGTGTCGTGGCGCCAAAGCAGGATGAACTTCCTCCGAACGTGTCCCCAACAAAAAAAGGAAGAGAAGAAAAAGGAAAACACAAACTTGCACTCGCGACCAACATTCCATCGGAAACTATCGCTGCAATGTATTTCGTTTAATTTCACCGCACCCTCACAACCACAAGGCAGTTTCTAAGAGGTGAAGCTGAAGACACTTCACGAGACTCTGGCTCGAGGTCCGCGATATTAAATTTGCCTCCACGAGTAAGCGATGGGGAATATAGTATGTATAACTTCTACGGGGCGTCCTGTTTTTGCAGCGCGCTGACAAACGAAATTCATTGCTATCTTGATTGTTGTTTATTTATAAAACTTTCCCTTTGAGCGAAGAACTATGTGTGTGTGTGTGCTGAAAGTGAGGCTTCGGGGATCAACTTTAAAAACGTCTGTTCGTGTCCCAGTGACTTTTGTACCTTTTTTCAAGTTTTTGTAGGCAATAAAAAATTTCATATAGGATTGATCAAATAGAAAAGTGAAAATGTATAAAAAGCTAAGCGTTTCCACCAAAAACAAGACTTGAATATGATAAACATCTTGCTTATCAGTCTTTTTTAAAAAGAAAAACTTATTCATTTGATGTTGCAAAAATAGCTACATTTAAACAACATTTAATTTCCTTATAGAGATAATAAAAATTGATCAAAATTGAAAACATTTAACAAATAACCGTTTGCTCCACCGCAGTTGACCCATAGTGTTTTTCACAAGCGCGATCAAAAATGTGTTTTCAAAAACGCTCTTTAAGCGTTCGCCATTCGACAGCTCGAGAACCACGTTTGTTGCTTATTATGCCGTGGGTTGATTGAAGTACTTCCTTGCGAATCGGTATGTGGATACGATCAACCTTGGCCACCATAATCCACTCTGCGTGTTTCGTCTAGGCTTGTTGTGTCTTGCGAACTCGAAGCAATTGCAAATTATGTCTTTGAAAATTTTAAAAATGTGTATGCGAGTGTGTAAAGTAAAAATGAACCTAGTGAAATGTTGTTTATTATATTATTTTCTTCAAAAATTGAAAAAGACAATACATTTTACGATATACTTGTTTAAATACCAAAATTTGTTCCACCAAACAAACGTTTTCGCTGGATGCAACAGCACAACGGGTACTCTTTTATTGAGTAAAAAAGGAATTTCACCCTTTTCTTTTTCAATGTCGAAAATTCCTGTTCCCTCGTCCCTGCTTTTCTATTCAATAAAGAGAATCACATTAGTAATTCTATTTAAAGGATAGACAGCTGGCTAATGCGACCCCTGTATTCAATTTACTTCCAAGCTGTGTGTTTGCTTCCGAACGATAATGTTTTGGGATTGGCATCATTAAAGCTACCCTCACGAACCATTCCTAGAAACAACCTAGTTCAATATTTGTTTTGAGCTCCCTTTAGTGCTCCATGTTGTAACCAGAATTTGGGACTATCCGATGGGATAAAGAAAATAGAAACAGAAGGATAATATGCGAAAGATAATAACAAAACGAACCCTCATGCGACAAAGCCCACTTTCCATAATGTTTTCTTTTTTCAGGCGAGCTGTACAAGTTTGCCTTATAATCATGCCGAAAACAAGCTTCATGCCCTCAAAATTACTTTTTTCCGGTTTTATCTTTCGGAATATTTCAGTTGGCACGATTTTTTTTAAATGAAACCTAAGTTCTAAGCGTATGGAATATTTTGGTAAATTAACTTAAGCCAGTAAGACCAGCATAAGGAAAATACTCTCTCATTTACGTATAAAATGAAGTTAACAAAATGCGATAAGATCTTTTAAACTCACCTGTTTCATGAGAGGAACCAGCATCTTTTCCACCGATTTTATTTTGATATCTAGCATGAACTCGTTTGTTGACGTCCCTCCCGTACCACCGGGCCCATTATGAGCGCTTCCTTCCGCCATGATGCGTGCTAGCGACATTTCCCCTCGATTCGTTACACCGTCGGCGACACTTACACAATCATAAATATGTCGTTATCATTCGGAAATAGGTGCACTTTTATCTCAACGAATACCTCTGTTGCTTATTTTTTACTTCCCTATTCTATAACCAACTTCTCACCTCACTGTAGCACATGTAGTGTCGTTTGTGAAGGCAAAAGATTTTCTTTCGACTTTTATTCCTGGCTACGGGATAATCATCTTTGCTCCCTCGCCATTTAGGGATTTGATTCTACGTCACCGGCTTCGTATGTCACACACACCTCTCCCAACCACCAACCTCAGCACCGGGTATATCACCATCTAAAATATCTCATATTTTCCTCACAACACCACGCTTCCTTTAATCCCGCTTCAATGCGTGTCTTATGAAACGCATGGCACATTATTTTCCACAATTTCCGCGGCTACAATTACTACCAACCGACACTACTACTGCCCTCCCTAGTGAGGGGGAAAATGGGGGTTTACAAGTGACAAGTGGTAGGATAAATCCGCTACGCTAGAACGCTCCCGTTGTTTTCACCACCATATGAACAACCACACAAGCACACGCGCACACACACACTTTCGTTGGCACGATCACTCATACCGACGCGATCGATCGTTGATTTTCACCAACCCCCAATCGAGGACGATCTTTGCACCGACGCACGGGCGAAGGACTCGATTTTGCATTTTCCACCGAACAAACAACGATTCAACAATTATTCAACCACGAAATAACACGTCGCTTGACGGACGCCGTCTGCGCGTGACATTTGCCGATGGAAAGAAGATAGATTAAGAGCCGTGTGCTCCATCTGCTGCATTATCTCATCCCGTGGCGGGTGCGGAAAATATCTTTTCACGTTTTCCCTCCTCCCGTCAACTCGCTCGGGCTGGGAGGTTGGTTCACTGATCTCTCGCGCGGCAATCTGTCAAAAAAGCGGGTGGTGAAGAATCACGGAACGGGAGCCGTGTGTTCACATTACCCGCACGCACACTAACGCACCGGGAAATGACATTTTATATTTAACACAATTTCCCACCTCACCGCACGCACACAAACGCACGCAAACACCCTTTGAGTAGACGCGAGCTCGATCACGAGAAAATCGAACCACCGACCATTCCGGGCACCGTGCGGAAAGCAACTGATCGGCCGAAAAAAGACGCGCACGCAACTTGCTCAAGATCACTCTCATTCGCGAGAGCAGCCGGAAAATGTTAAAAGGAAAATATCGAAAACCTCTTGAGAGTAACGAAGTAATGAAAAAGAGTAGTTTCGGGAGAGTTTTCCTTTGGTGAGACCGTTTTAAAGATGAAATATAAGTTTGGTTCAAATGATATGGGTAACCAATAAAACTAATATTGCATGGCATTTAATGCTACCGAAAAAAATCCATTTTCTCAGAAAACATTTACTTCGAAAATAATCTTCCGTTACCAAAACGATGATTAATAGCTTAAAAAGCATAGCCAAAACAATCCAACTAACACAATAATTGAATATGATCTTATTGTATTGTAATACTTTTAAATATTTATATTGAAACACGATATGTGAAAAATCAATGATTATGGTTACTTATCTATTTTGGACGCGAGAACATCAAATATTAAAGCCAATACCAGTAAATGTAAAATCCAATGGAGAAGCATGGTGGTTGATGGAGCAGCTCGGTTAGAATAAAGATGAACCCAGTAGATATGGTAAATGTAACTTTAAAATCATTGATAGAAGATTTAAAACCCGGATTAACCATTTAGAATGCTTTTATGTTGTTTTTAAAACCAACATAACAATTTTCGAATTTCGAAAAAGAAACACGTGTGCATACATTTGCAGACTTTTAGGGGCAACGCGATCGAATGCAGAAACCGATGGAGAAGCATGGTGTTTGACGGAGAAGCCTTGTAAAAATAATAATCAAACGACGAGTTTTAGACAGTTTTTCTAATATTTATTATTTCCATTATTAACAAAACATCAGGTTCACAAAACGAATGCAAAGTAATACCACAGAATGTTGGCCGAATTGAGAAACTTCTACTTCCCGCCTGGAGGAATCAAATGATCAGAAGTGTTGCACCCGAGCAAGCGAAATACTAATTTCCATTTCAACTAAAACTTCACAAGATTAGCAGCGTGGCGCATATACGTGTTGTTAATGAAAAACTTTGCAAGCTTGAACTAGCCCCATCGAATCGGTTAATGGAAGAAACCTAATTAGTCGACTGAAGCGTAACGCGGAAGTGCACCAATCAAGCGCATGGATAAAGTTCCAACGGTGCATGCAGAAAAGTGAGCTCTAGCCCAAAAACTCGCACACCCTGGTATCAACGGTGTGACACGCAAGCGAAAAACCCATCCGCATCCGGTGAACGACAAGGATTAAAAGGATACGCTCACGCGGGTGCAGGCGCAATGCATCGATGCACCGTTTTCAGCGTACTCCGGAGTGGCTGGCGATGAAACTTTTCCCGATACACAATCGCGAATCCAACCGCGGATGTTAGCCAGCTGGGCCAGCGCTTGTCTCTCTCCCCGAACTGATCCACGAGATTCCGATTCCGAGTTCCACTTTCCGCCAGAACCATTATTGTAAGCGCCGTTGTTCCGTTGGCGTTTGGTGGTTCTGAAACTGGGTTGGCGCTTCTCGTCGACATCGACGAACGACTCCCGGCCACCGAGCAAGCAGCGAAAGTATGACGGACGCTCCATTAATTATGCACAATAGCAGCGGCCATAAATTTTACATTCGTGAACAATAAATTATCCACCCCAACCGCCAACGTTTGGCCCCGGGCCCCTGACGGTGTCCACTTATTCTGGCTCGCAGCGAAGCACTTTGGATGATGGTTCGCGTGGAATTAGAGCCGAGGGATCCCATCACGCAGGCGTCATCCCCCGATGCAACTCTTTGCCATGAGCGCGTGCAACCGGCTGGATCGGATACCCGTTTTCCGTCCATCATTATCCACGACTCATTTGGTGCGATTACATAAAAATGCTTTTTGTGAACGATAAAACGTTCAATGTGGCATAAAGCTGCTTAGTGCTAGAATAAATGCAAATGTGTTGTAACGTGATTACAGGTTGAGCTGATGCAGCTTTTCGTTAAACTTGATGTTATGACTTTTCCATATGTTGCAGCAAATAGTTTGCATAGATTTTAACCAAAAAAAAGCGTTAAATATTTCAAAATTCGTAGTTAATAGTTTGTAAGTGACTTTGGAAGTATTATAAACCGGAATAAGATATGTTAAGGTAAAGGTTCTAGATAATTATAGATGGGATAATTATTCCAAAAGCCTGATGGAGTAAAGCTAAGGTTTCTACTTACCTATTTATTTATTTTTTGTAACTTTATTCTTTCAGTGTAGTTGTAATGGCTTTGATTTCTTTTTATAAATAACTACAACTTGATAGTTTAAAACCTAAGAACCAAGTTGACAAATTTATAGAATTTTTGATTAAGTTCGTAAAATACGAATACCTTAAACTTGAGAAAATTCATTACGCGTTATTGAGTAATCTATGAGACTTGGAATTAGTTTTTTAAACAATTTGTAATATTGCATTTATTTTCAAAACCAGATTTATAGCTACACTTTAACATACCTTACATCATTCAAACACAATACCCTACAAAAATTCATCAAACTGAATTCATTTTAAACCCCAACACTCGTACGGATTATACTAACTTTTCGATTCAGATTTTCCTCCTGATTGACACACTTTTCTCTCATCGCATGCTTTCCATTTTCTCGCAACATTTATCTTCCTTCTACCTCATTGAATTGTACTGTTATCGATTATGTCCTAATTTGACTCCGGGCGAGACTGCGTGGGAGTGCAAAGTACGAATTTGTTCGTTGGTCCTTTTCATATTTTTTATTATTTTAAACTCATAATCTTGGTCCTCACTCCTTTCGTGTTTCACTTTTCCAATTCGATGCACTTTCGGCGCCCCTTTCACCAAGTGTTCACTCGAACGGTATGGAGCAAATGGTGACTGGAAACGAACTGATAAGAAGGTAACGTGCGATGAATAAATTGCTCCAGCCTGTATGGAAACCCTGCGTTGGAGTCTGACGAGCTTCCTCGGTTTTAAGGGCAAGCTTCGTGAGGAAGTCTGCAAAATTTTGCTCGCCCCGGCGTTTGTTAAGAGCAGGAAACGGTTTGACTATAAAGTTTCTCCTAAGCTTACTGTCTTCGATTGTTGCTACCTTATAACTTCCTCCAAGGGGAAAGTGAACCGGTGAAGCCACACCGGTGGCTCTTTGGAGTGTGTTCAGACTAACATCATTTGCAGCCGGAGCTCCCGTTTCCGAAGTTCCACTTCTCACAGTTGTGGAGTACCGAAAATCAATATCGAAACTTTGCTCCGGAAGCGAAGCCGTTTTGGGGCTTTGGGTGGGCAAGAGGTGCTGGAAGGCGCGGTGGAAGACATTACAACTTTGTGGCAAGTTGCTTCTGCTGGGCGTAAAGTAATGACGCTGGTGCCGGATTTCCGGTTCCTCGGATCGGCAAAGCGAGTTGGGGTTGGCTGGCGTGTGTTCTTTGGTTTGTTCCTAACAGCTCCCACTCCCAGGAATGTACCGGTTCCATCGGATCTTAACGAATTAGAATGTCGACGGCGACTAAACCTAGACAATCGGCTTAGCACACCGATGGAACGAAAATCCGCTTTCGCTCGTCATTCCGACGGCGACGAGATTTTCGTGTGCGCGAAAGTTACTTCCTAACTCTTGCCCCGCTGTGGTGGAGGGGGCGAGGGTGGATTGATGCCTTTGCGCTTCCGGAGCGACTCCGTGGGCCCTTGCGTTGGCCGGAGCAGCTGGCGGAAGTTGAACGGTCCGAGGTACGAGTCGGCATTGCGGTCCTTCTGGAAGATGATGGCCTGCTCGACCGAATCGAACGAGTTGAGCGAGTTCATGCCGCTGCTTCCGCTACTCAGGCTGGAGCTGTTGGAGCTGTGGGCGTCCCGGTCATCGCGGCTCCCGGATCGATCCGGAGCTAGCATTTCGCCGCCATCCCGAGCCCGCTCCCGCTGATGGTGCAACGGTCCCTTGACGTCGATGTTCAGGTACTTGGACACGTTGAAGTTCTGATAGTCCTTGTCCAGCGTGGACTGGTCGTCGGTCGAGAGGCTGCTGGCACACTTCGACTCCATCTGGGCGAACGAGGTGACGTGCGGACTGAACCGGTACACGCCGTTCAACAGTTCACACACACCCTGACCACAGTTCAGTTCGCCAGAATGACGCTGGTGTTGCTGCTGGCGGGCCTTTTGCTGCTGCTGCTGCTGTTGATGTTGATGCTGAAGCTGCTGCTGTTGCTGCTTCTGGTACTGCTGGATCTGCTGCAGTTGCGCCAGCTGATGTTGCTTCTGCTCGGCCGCCTTACGTCGATGGTTCACCAGGAAGTTGGTATCGCCAAACATCCGCATCACCGGGCTCTTACTATCGATTTTCGTTTCCTCCGAGATGTTCTGATACTCGTGATGTTCGATGAGTCGCTTCTGGGGAACTTGTTGCTGCTGCTGTTGGTGATGATGTTGATGATTTTGTTGCTGCTGCTGCTGATGTTGCTGATGGTACTGATGGTACTGCTCGTGAACGTGCTCTTCCACGCCAGCGAACCGACTCACAGGCTGTTGCTGTTGTTGTTGATCCTTAGCCAATGGATCGGAACGCTTCTTCCGTCCGCCCGCTTCCTTCCGCTGCTTCTCGTTCGACGACCCCGACAGGGCCGACGAGCCCGCCGAGGACGACGTCATCGTTGGCGTGAGCCCATTAAGGGCGGCCTTTTCCTTCTCCTTTTTCGCCTTCTTTTCCCGCTTCTTGCGCTCCTTGTTTTCCTTCTCGCGCGCCTTCAGCTCGGCCTTGGCCGCCTTCTTGCCGGCACCGCCGCCACCTCCGAGCCCGAGCATGCCGAGCCGGGACGCGGGTGACGATGATTCGCGAACCGGCGACTCGACCGGCGATTGGCGCACGGGGCTCGGATGCGGTGCCCGGCCGACGTCGACCGTGGGGGATTCGCGCTGCTGGTTCGGCGAGTAGCGTAGTATCTGTTGATTGTTCGGATTGAGATAGCTGAACGCCGGAATGCTGCGAATATGGGCCGGTTCGTTTGGATTTTGCGGCGATCTGTGGGTGAGTGACAGGAAGTGGAATGGATCGAATTACTTTTCGATGTTGGTTGAAAGGCAGGGCTTGATGATTGGTGATTAAGTTGATTACAAACACTTTTGAATGTGAACTTTATGGTAAACTATGGAGGATGAGTCAATAAAAGCAACTGGAGAACAACGATGGATTTGTTAAACTGCTTTACGAAGAATTTCGTAAAGTAAATCTATCTCTTTAATTGACTTGCTTATTTTTGGTATGCCTTGCCCAACTTAGATTTTTACAAGCAATTCCACAAACCAAGATTTTTATTTAAGGTTTTTCTTGTCGGCAATTTGCTATATGAGTTAGATTTAAACGATCAAATGGCATCTATGAATTTAAAACGTAACCTCTACTAAAAAGTTACACTAACTGTAAATATCTTTTTACAAGTTTTAAGGATCAAATGTTATTCGTGAGTCAACATTCTAGCCGATTTCCAAATTTTACCAAAGGCTGGAATTTGTTTTCGATAGATATTTTAAAAAAATATGAAGTTATGGTAAGTGATCTGTTGAAAATCAATTATGGGAAAAAATTAAAAAAAAGTATTGTACAAATTTGAGGGATTCGATAAAAAAATACAAAAATGAGAGAAGCATTAAACTGATTAACCATCACCGTTTTTTAAGGCTTTAATTTTCTATGATTTAACCATCCCCAAATTAATGTTAATGAGATTGGATCGATAAAAGTCCCCAAAACCACCGTTGTTACCTGTCGAGTGAAGGGTCACTCCTTATTTGCTGTAGAGGAAGGATCGATTTTTCTGTTTGGAAGCCGGTTCGTGCAGTTCGTCGTTAATTGCCAGTGCTCTCATGTTCATGAGTGGTCTTCGCAGGGGAATCGTTAGTAGTTGATTATCACACGGGTTGTTATTTTGTTGTAAAAGAATTGTTAGATATGTTAGTAAGAAGGTGCCGATGTTAAACACAGATGTTCGCAACGAGAGAGAGAAAGTGCTAGTGGGTTTGTTAATTATTGTTATTTCTATCATACTGGATGATCTTATTCATCAGTCCCAGTTGGGCTCTGAGTGAAAGTCATACCGATCCGTACAATATCCGGTGTGCATCGAGAGAAGGAAGGTCAAGGAATTTAATCAGTTTGTTAATTTGCTTCGGGATACATTACGTTCCCTGAACGCAAGCAAACACACACGGTACGGCTACCGTTAGGAAGTCTTACCTGGCGAGACCCTTAAACTTATCCTGCGGCGACGAAGCGTCGGTCTGCGCCTGGAACGCCTGATACCAGTTGCTGGAAAGCTGCTGCTTGCGGTCGCCCAGCTCCATCTTCCGGTCACCGAGAATGTCGTTCCGATTGATGTCGATCCGTTGTGCCGGTTGCTGCATATTTCGCTGCCTGCATGGAAAGAAGGGAGGTAACAGTACCGTACACAAGTTAGTTACTGACTAGACTGACTTGGCCTCTGTGCTTATTCCCTATTGGAATGCTAGAACAACGTACGCTACACATAAAGGGGACAGGAGGAAATATAAAGTCAAATCTATTTTTCACGCTACGACAACTAACACGAGTCAGGTTCATCGGAATTCATTGGAATCTCTACCCCTTGGAGCTCTAGTGGACGGAGGGCAAACAAGCAAGTAATTGGAATGTACGGAACATACTGCACTAGCGTCGGACTACTGAACGAAAACCCGCAAATTGCTACCGAAAGGGGTTCGGGACACAAACGTGGGTATACGACTGAAGCTCACACTCACACGGAAGACAGATTCTGACTCTCGTCTCCCCGTCTAATGCTATTCTTTCGCTCCCCTCACAACATTTCTCTTTCATCCCTGTTCAGCCGTACATCCAGATCATAAACCAACTGCACAACGAAAACGCTAGCAGAAGCATTAGTAGCATATGCAACAACCTTTGCGAGCGCAGGTTGCGTTCCACCTCGTAGAACGGCATGTCCCATGGGGAGATGTCGTCAAAGTCGGAGGCTGGCGGTGGACTTCTGTACCGCGCGCCAGAGCAATTCGTCGTGAAAGCAGCGTGTTTTTGGGGAAGATATGCGAGAAAGAGAATGCTTCAGTATTAACACGTCGACGGTCGGAATGTTCCCTTCCCACGAATTCATCCCCGTCGCAATCGATTTCGATTTGGTCCTCCACAGACGATAGTTCTTCCCTCTACCCTCTCCTCGAGGGTCACTTTTTGTACCTTTGAATGAGTTCCTTCGTCATCTCGTGGTCGCAGTCGACGCTCCGGAGCGAGCTGTACTTGGCGCAATCGCTACCGCCGGGCACGGTGCCAAGCAGGCCCGGTACCAGCACGAACCCAGGTGGCCGCCGGTAGTCGCCCGGCAGCTTCTCGATCGCCTCCAGCGGGACGCCCGCCTTGTTGACGCGCAAATTCTTGTGCGCCTCCTGGTTCAGCATGTGCACGTTCTGCGAGAAGGCGATCAGGTCCAGCTGCTGGTCTTTGGTGGTAAGCGGCTTCGGTTGCGGTTGCGGTGCCGGACCCTTCGCCCGGGACGCCCCGACCCCGAGTCCCTGCTCGCGGCTGTTGTTCTTGCTCTTTTGCGTCCGGTAGTAGCGCTGTATGATACGGGCCGCATCTTCCTTCGTGAATCCCTCCTTCTGCATCATCCGCTGCGCCTCGACCCGGTTCTTCGCGATGCCGAGGATGTACTTCGTTTTCGCCTCGATTTCCGGCGTCATGCGCAGCTTCCGGATGGTGTACCCGCGGTAGTAGCTCTGGATGACGATGGCCGCCCGTTCGTTCTCCTTGTTGTTCATCGCATCCAGCGCACTGCGCTTTTCGTGCTGCTGCTGCACGTTCTGGAAATGTTTCGCCTCCAGCTGGTGGTTCGACAATTGATGTATCAGCTTCGCCTTCGCCAGCGCCTGCTTGGCTTTGTTTTGTTCTGCCCCACGTGGAAGAATAAAAAGAGGCCCAAACAAAAATTAGAACCGTGACACCCTGCTGTGTCACCCACCCAGGAGCTGCTTACCGTTGTTCTTTTTCTCCTTCGCCAGACGTTCCTTTTCCAGCCGCTCCTGCTCCAACCGTTCGCGCTCCTGCTTCTCCTTCAGTATACGCATGCGACGGCGTGTCAGCCAGCCACGGACGTGCTTCTGCAGCGTCACCGCACTCAACGCCACACGCTGCTTCTCACGCTTGTACTGAGCCTTCGCTAGCCATCGTCGCACGCAAGCCTGCACCAGAATGATTTTGCGAACCTGTTAAAAAAAAGGAAGGTGTGTGCAATCGATTAGCGGTCGGTAGAACCACCTCCCGAACCACGTCCAAAACACCTACATGTTCCTCGTACAACTTCGAAAGGTACTCCACGTGGTAGTACTTGAGGAACACCTTCGACTTCCCGAGCGCCCATCCGTCCATTTTTAGGCGCACTAAAAGCAAGCGACAGGATTCCCGGTTCGACACGACACGCTCGTCGAAGCTGTACGCCAGGAAGCAGTACCTGGAAAGGAGAGACAGAGAGGTGATGAGAACTAAACTAAGGGCACGCGAACCCCACTGAGACTTACTTTCGCAAAAAGTCCGCAAAGGTAAACCGATGGCTGAAGCCGTGCTGCCGGATGCGGATCGTTTCCAGCACGCCCGTGTACCGAAGCTGCTTGAGCACCTTCGCCGATTCGAACGATTTCGCCGCCTTCGCCTCGTTCGGTTTGATACAGCGGATGAACTGGGGCGTCCCTGTGACCATCTTCTGCAGCAGATCCATCAGCGAGTAGCGGAAGTAGGTAGCGACCGTCTGCTGGGCACGGGACTGCGATGCGAGCCCGCGCGAGTTAAACTTCTCCTTCGTGTCGACCTTGATGAAGCTGGACACGTTCTGGCGCGAGCCCGTATCCTGGATGGCCGAGTACAGGTTACCCGTCTTGGTGATCGGACACTGGAACAGGAAGCGTATCATGTCGTACTGACTCTGCCGGATCAGCTGGATAATTTCGGCCGGCAGGAAGTTACGGTTCTTCTCCAGAAAACCGTCCGCCTGGTACACGACCCGCCCGGCAAAGTGATGGATTGCGAAGCAGACAGCGTCCGACTTGGGACGCTGGTAGAACTTTGATTTAACATTTTGGTGGAATTTTTCTACAAAATACAAAGAGTCCAGGAAAAGATTAGGAATAAAACTCTTACATGCAAATTATGAGTTCCTTACCAATCAGAGAACGATCCGTTGAACGGGGGAACCGTGACTCCTCGTCCAGTAACGCTAGCAGACCTAGCGGGCGGCTCAACAGCATATCCAGCACCGGGCGATTGTCTGCGAACTCCACCAAGTCAACCGGGATCCCTTCAGCCATATATTCCTGTTAGAGAAAAGGTCGTTAAATGTCACTCTGAATGCTGTTTCAAATTAATTGCATGAGGTCCTACCTGTTGCTCCCAGGTGAATATGTGCTGGTTGAAGTAGTACTGGATCTGCTCATTCGCAATGTTGATGCACAGTTGTTCGAAGGAGTTCTTGCTGAAGTTTTCGAAGCCAAAAATATCCAACAATCCAATTGCCAACTGTTCCGGGCTGTCAAAGATACAATTCTTGGTTATTGCATTCCTTAACCAGGTACGGCTTCGTGAACTTACCTGTTGTTCAGCCGATTATGAACCAACAGCATATTGATTTGATTGACCATCCAATCAAACAAACGCCCATACAATCCCTTCGCCATGGCGTCCCGCGCCGTACACGCTTCCGCCACGTTGTTGTGGCGCGTTATCGTCTCACCGCGCGTCACGACCGAGTTGGAGGACAGCGCCTCCAGCAGGTCAGCCGAATCGACGCCCAGCAGCTTCGACACCCGGTGCATCGGGGCCACATCGATGACCCGTGCCCGGCTGTCGGTGTTATCGTTCGCGTCCATCTCACCAAACTCGATGTCACCGAGGTTAAGGATCGCCGCCAGCACACGGTTGACCATGTCGATCTCTTCGTCCTTAAATCCGAGCACCTTGAAGCTCGCCAACAGTTGCTTCCACCGGTCGACGTTCGTCTTCGGAAGGGTGGCCGTCTCCTGGAGGTAGCGGTGTGTCTTCCGGTAGGATGGGTGTAGATAGTATTCCTCCAGTCGTCCCTCCGACTGTAACCCGTCGTACATGTAGTAGAACACGTGGAAGTTACCTTCACCTTCCGCCTGCTTTACGACTCTACTTTGCTCCAACAGGTACACGAAGATACGCGCCCCATTCACCTTGCCACTCTTGGCCATCGTCAGCTCGAGGTACTTCCCGAAGCGTGAACTGTTGGAGTTGATGCCCGTACGGGCGTTTCCGAACGCCTCCATGATGGGGTTCACCTGTAGGATCCGCTCCTCGAGGTTCTTCGTGACCGCCTTGCCCAGGTAGACGAGCTGTTTGAGCAGCAGGTTGGCGCTTTCCGTCTTTCCCGAGCCACTCTCACCCGAGATCACGATCGCCTGATTCTGACGTTGGTGTACAAGTGCCTGATGGGCGGCGTCGGCGATCGCAAAGATATGTGGAGGATTATCCGATCTCGCCTGGCCCGTGTACTTCCGCTGGTGTTGCGTCGTGTAGAGTCCGACCTGACTGAACGGATTCACGGCGATCAGTATGTCACCAATGTAGGTGTAGATTTGGTTCGTCTCGTAGCGCTTCTGTAGCTGCTCGACGATCGCATCTTCTGTTAGGACGTCCAGCGCAGCTAGATCATCCATGTACATCTTCTGTGGTTTCGACTTGCGATCCGACTTCAACTTCCCGTACTTTGTTGTCGCAATTGCTTGACTCGGTGCTCGTCCATCCTCTCTCTGGCGTGCAATCTCCGCTCGCAATTCCTGACGAATTTGATCCACGAACGGACCGACGCTTTTGAGGAATGGATGCGTAACCAACTCCTTCGAGAACGGTCGCTGCTCGAGATCCTTCACCAGACACTCGGAGATGAAATCGGACAGCATCGACGAGTACTGCTCGGGATGGGCAAGCTTCGGTGGTGGATTGCGTGGGATCTGAAACAGAGCTCGCATCGGATGCAGCTCACACAACGGTGGATCACCTTCCGCCAGCTCGATCGCCGTAATGCCGATCGACCAAACGTCGCATCGGGAATCGTATGACTGATCCAGTTGTTGCTCGCACGCGATCACTTCCGGCGCCATCCAGTACGGTGTGCCGACGCTGGTATTCCTCCTGGCCATCGTCGCCGCCAGATGCGAGCTTACGCCAAAGTCCACCAGCTTCACATGCCCACTCTCGGTCAGCAGGATATTGTGACCCTTGATGTCCCGGTGCATGCAGTGGTTCTCGTGCAGAAACACGAGCGCCTGCACCGTCTCCCGTAGTATGTATGCGATCTGATTGTTGGACAACCGTGCTCCGCGGCTGCGCAGACCTTGAACCAGATCCGTAACGGAGCCACCGGTGCATAGCTGCGGAGGAAAAGTAAAAAGAAAAGGGGGAAATTCAACCACGGAAAATCGTTGAAGAAAGTCACTCATTATGCTCGTTTCCACATCCCTCCCCCATTGTTGGGGGAGGAATAATGTGCGGAAAATTAGTTTAACAGGTCAAAACCGACTGCGCCGACGCTGTGATTTTGATTAGATTAGTTTACCCCGCGGAGACAACTGAACCACTTCGGAGCGTCGTCGTCGTCGTCGTTGTTCTTCAACACCTTCACTCGTCACGACCAGCGTCACGAAACTGTGAACCAGGTGTACGTTTCCGATGGCATTTGGAGTGGTAAACCGCACAACATCGGGCACACTATTGGTTGCGCAACGAAGTAGCACGTGCACGAGCTTGCGGATAGGTTTATAATGTGGAGTTTCTGCGCCGGTAAACTGGCCAAGATTAATAATGTCATTGCGCACGTCCTGGCTCAGCTTCGGTTCATCCATGCGAAAACGGAACGATTGGAGGGAAAAACACTAAGGCACTTTGGGAATTGATCGCTTAGTTATTGCACACTTCATTCGGACCGCCTCGGAAGCCTTCCGTATTTGATTAACTGATGCAACCAGCTGTGGATGGACTCCCGCGAGGGAGGGTGCACTATAAGCTGTGTGGTTATGAGCCCATGGTTTTGCTTGCAGACCGCAAGTCAGCTTCATCATTTCGTGCCAAAAAACAATTCCTCGCCAGACCGAGGGGAAATTTATTATCTTCCCTCTCCTCGATTAGCGTGAAGGCGAAGCATAAGGTGGATCCGAAGGCGTCGAGTAAAGGCAATAAGTTATGTCAACAAGCAAATAAACGCTCCCAAACCATCCACGACCGATTCCGGTATCGTACCGCTCCAATTCACCTCAATATTGGAGAATCGCAAGCTGAACCGTGCAGATTATTTTTTCTCATCATCCGCAAATAACCGTTGGCCGTTTATTAGTACAAGTCACTTTACTTTTTGGTTTATGTTTTATATTCATCTGTGTTACTTCCACTATTTACCTTAGATGGTTTACTTTAAATGTATGTTATTTTCATGTACAGTTTAGATGTTGATCATTGGATTAAAAATGTGTGTAACAATGTAAAATTTAGATTGTTTATTGTTGTTTTTATCTTTAAAAATGAAATAAAAAATATTTCAATAAACATAAATATACTTTCAAAATCCGTGGTTTTATAACTAGTCCTCCATTTAGAAAGGGTCATTAAAAATAAATGAGTGATACCTGAGGTGTGAATGTGACAAGATTAAAGCAACTGCTAATTATCTCTCGTTGTTCGTTTCAGTGACTTGCAAAACTGTGTTCAACTCATTAAGCTTTCCTTTTTTAGTTTAGTACGGATCTACTTATTCCGTTTCATATTCATCTTTTTCAAGATAATTAACTTGTTTGTAGCTTTTTTGTAATGCGTTGTATCGTGTTTTAAATCGTTGTGAAATATCACGTAGACTGCAGTTTAATTAGTCAACATATCTTTCAACCTGATATAATATTCGTTAGTACTTGAAGTTATTCAACAGATACGTGTAGCATTTTTGGGTCATACTTTTACACTCATTTTAAATCAAACGACTTTTAAATTAAACATGTAATTTTCATAAATCAATTAGGAAGCAATTATATCCTTTCACACCTCAGTTTTGATAACATATTTACTGCTTTTGAACCATGTTTTTGACCAATTAATTTTCGGTGAAAGCCGCCCGAGACAGAGATTGTCATTCGACCGGGTACGACAACCAATTTTCTCCTTAAAGAAAATGCATTTCTTGCAAAGAGTGCATTGAACTCCTCCCCGGACACCAACGACAACGATCGTCCAATGCCCTCTCGTTCGCGATCGCCACAAATTTATGGTTTCTTTTATATCGCGTCCCAGTTTTTGGTTTCATCCCAACCACTCTCGCGTTTGTCCAAAAATCGATCCCACTTTATGACCCACCATTCATTTCGTTGGCGGTCTGTCGAAGAAAGAATGCTGTTGCGCTCCCGAAAAACCTGTCCCAAACTCGCATTATCACTTCCACTTTCAAACACTTCAGTGTCATGTCAAGGTTTGAGGTTTGTTTTCTCCAGCAAAAATGCCCCACGTTCAACCTCGAGGGCCGAAACGAACGAAACGAAGTGATGATCGCAGTGGTTTTCATTTTTATATGTCGCTAAGATGATGGCCGCCGGCGTGTTCGGTGGTTTCGTTTAACGTGGTGCTTTAACACTTCACTATCGAAACTGCCAACATGGAATCATTAATAGGCGAAATCAGCCACCGTTGAACATAAAACCAGGGAACTGACAAAAGTGTTTAAAGCCATTTGCAATGTTGCCAAAACGCTCGACAAGAATAGCATAAATAGACGTTAGCAGTCCCTCCTTACCACACCTTTGAAGGGGGAGGGAAAAGAGAGAGAGAGAGAGAGAGAAGAAAAAAGACAGTCAAAGATCTTCACAGCTTGCGTTTCCCTCCGTATCTATCTCCATCGAATATCTCCAAGTCGCACCACGAAGCGCACAACGAAGGTGTAGCTTTAATTTGAACTTTCTTTCGACTCGCCTTTTGTGTTCGCGACTCGGAGAAAATCACCACCAACCGGCGGAAAGTAAGTTATCTCCACAAATCGAACTGCCCAAGAGGCTGTGGCTCCGGGTCGGTGTTTTGGGGCGGAAAACGAAAGTATAGCCATCTCATCACGATTGCCCAGGACGTTCATGACGCAGCTTTCGATCTTACCTTTCTCGCGCTGCCCTTGTGGCCTTTGGGTGGCTGAAGATGCGCCACGATGATGGTAGGTATCATTTCCTCCTCGAGAGGTGGTGTTAAAAATGTTTCAAGGTTGAAAGTACACGCCCGGGGTAGTGATATTCAATAGGACAAAAGTTAAAATTGGGAGAAAAAAATAAGTGAAACAGTGAATCACAGACATCCTGGTTGACGCACCAAAGTGAAGAAAGTGAAACATTTACGATCCTCTAGGTTGTTGTAAATAACCACGATGACTTTGGCAGTCGGATTAAATGTCCGATTAAAAAGTACGTGAGAAATCGACGTGACCTTATTTCACCCAACCGAACAGAACGGTTAAATTATGACTCTTATCTTTCGTCAAAAAGGAATTGTAAATCATAAACCTTACAATGTTGAAGTTTAAGTATTTTTATCACAACAAGCGATGTTAATGGTGAAGAAATGATTTAAAGCTGTCAAAGCTATCGCCAAAAAAGATAGTCATTGTTTAGAAGATAAGCAGAAATTTTCAAAACGTTATATACATTCAATGAAACTTGGATTAAGTAAAGAACTACGATAAAATTGATCGCAACCGTCCTTAGTATAGCTAATAATCCGTATAACTATTTTTTGTAGATCCTGTACCTGAGATTCTTGTGACTCCATTAATCCAGGCATGAAGAAGTGTCTTTAATCCTTTAAGATATTGATGTAGAGTCCTATAGAACAGGCCCTGCATATATTCTAGGGTGGTTTAATGATGTTTAGAGATTTTCAAGTATTTCCTCAGAACTCCACATATTTTGGTCCTGATCCATGATCTTCTGATGTCACCATGCTGAATAGTTTGTACAGGCCGTTTCGTCCATCTGTCTTTCAATCACACACACAAAACACACCAAACAACAAACACACGAAAATCAAACGTCCAATAAATCACCCTCGTCATACCTTCCGTATGATTATCACTATCAATATCATGATCCTAAAGCCCGTCGATCGTCGCCAGGCGACCAGGTCTCGGCGGCCGTAAACCGTACGCAGTGCAGCCGTTAGCCGTCGTTGCACTCTGGCGGGGCCCGCGTTTATGGCCTGCGTCGAGGGGTTGTAAACACTGAGCGACAAGTCACCGGACATACACGCGCGCGCGTCCATCCACCACGCAGAACCGCTTTGCACCGACTGACCAACTGAACCGACCGGGCCGAACTTCCGAGATTTTCCGCAGCCCCCTTTCGGACGGTGCGAAGAAATGGCGTCACCGGAAGCACGGCGAAAAGAAGGAACACCCGATCCCCGGGTGCATAATTTTATCTCCACACTGTCTTTCTCTCTCTTCTCGATTTTTCCTCGTCCACCGGCGTTTCCATCTCGGTGGTGGAAGGTCGCAGCAACCCCGAAAAACATCGCTTTCCCTGGTACTTCGAATGCTGGACGCACACAACATCTTGATCACAGCCCGGTAATGAAATCTTTAGCCGGCTGATGAATAATATCCGTCAATTTTCATCTGCCCCGGACCGAACCGAACCGAATCGGACCGTGGCTTTCCGTCGTTCCGAACCACGGAAAGTTCACGGTCACCCGCCCGGGGGAAGGGAATCGGAAAAGGTGGGGGGGGATGTTAGGATGGACCTTGAGGCCCCCCTTCAAAGCCAAGGATGTGTTAAGTTCAACCGCAGTCTTTTCTTCATTTTGTTTGTTTCCATCGATGAACTTTCTTCCGAAATGAATGCTTACTTTTACCGGGTGGCCACATACCGGCACGTATGCGCCATACGGAAAGCCGTTCACCGTTATTAGCATTCAACATCATAATTTTCCCTCATTTTGGAGCCCTCTACGGGTTTGCACGCGCGCGTTGGTGGTGGCGGAAGTGCATGCGCATTTTAAAACGAAATTAATTTCTCGGTCACTCGGGCCTTCGTGGGGGCGGAGTGACAAACTCCACTCCACTGATCCACATTCGGTCCGGAACACGAGGAAAAACACATTGATTAACAACCGCGTTTTGTGTCGCGCTTGGGAAAATCGTGTTTTTTTTCTGCTAGAAACGGAGCCAACTCCCACTTCAAAAACCTACTTACCTCGAGCACAAACCACAGCTGGTCATCCTCGACGGTGGTGCCACGCTTCAGGAACAGCCCGGCAAAGTCGGGAATGTTGGGATGCTTGGAGAGATCGCGCAGCACCAGGTACTCCTCTTCGATTTCTTCGATATTATCGGCGATGCTTTCCAGTATCTGTGGGAGGATAAAATAAAAAGAACGAAAGAACGGCATCGAGATTAATCGCGAGATTACCAACATCCGACTGATCAAACAAACAAAGAAAAAAACAAACCCCACAAATAACCATAATGCACCCGCGGGTAATTTAGTGAAACCGGTTTTCTTTCCCCCGTCGTATCTGAATCTCGTGTGTGTACTTGTGGTTTTCCTTTTTCGCCTGAAATGAAAATTGAACCACCAAGAAGAGCGAAATGCACCGAATACCGGTAGCTATGAATTTTTTATTTGCTTCACTCCCTCAGAGGAGATTTTTGATTTTCGAACGCTTGCCTCCTGTGAAGTGGGTAATCACGATGATGTGCATGTTAACATGATGCGCTCATATGATAGGAAGATTGAATCAAATTATTACTTTTCCAAGTAAGGAAAAAACGCTTTGCCCTACCGAAAACGTACGGAGATTGCAATTATCTGCATGGTGGGAATCTTCTGATAAATATTTAATTGATATCTTCCAAAAACGCAACGTGATAAAGCAATGTTTGATCAGTAAGATTTGTATTGCATTTCTTACATCCAGTAGCAACCTTGTTTCTGTTTTTGTAGCATATTTCCGAGTTATTTAAATGCTTTTAGAATTTGAATAATAATCCTTAGTCATGAAAACTTTAATATTGAACTGGTTGTAAAATATATTGAAAAGATTATAAAAAGCGTAAAACTGCTATGACAAAGCTATAAATGCACTGAAACTGTAAATATATAAAATGCATTATGATTGAAAACTCGACTCAAAAAATGGTCGACGTCTTTTCATTTTTTCTTCAACATTTTGTCAGATGGTGCAATCGTACCTGTAGAGTGGTATATTTTAAATGTTGGAAGTTGATTTGTAAAACAGAATTTACATTTCCTAGAAATTAGTTCAAATTTAAAACCAATTGTTCTTATACAAAACAACACGACCATGTAACAAACTTCAGCTTGCATGCCTCAATAAAGTGATAATTGCATGAAATAAAAATTCGACTGTAATACTGTCCATGTATTTAGATTTACACAAACCTCCTCGTATGCTTGTTTTAATTTTAAATAAAATGTCTATTTAAGTGTGACAAAAAAGAAAATTATGAAATAATTTGGTTGAAATTACTAGCTGTCAAATTAGAATATTTGGATTTTTGAAGTCCAGTCAAATAAACGTCTCGTATTTATGGTAAATATTCTAAAATGTTGCTTTTAATATACAAATGTCTTCATTTCTACTGCGAGTTCTTCTAAATATATTGATTCTTTACGCATTGCGCATTGTGTGCAACATGTGACAACAGTACGCTTGTTGTTGGCACGTGCTGACCGTTTTTTGCTTCACGGCAAAAATCAATTTCCACTGAAGGTAAGAGGCAGACAAGCACTTCTAAGGTTGCATTCAGTATGTTGCTCCTAACGCCAGGTTGTAAGTGTATACATGCACATCCCTACAACTCACCAACCGCCACAAGTGTTCCTACCGTTTTGCGGACGTCGAACCAATGCCCAATCAGTTCCAACCTTCCGATTTGGAAGACCACTTCCTTCGACACTTACAAGACACTTCCGATGCACGGATCGAATCCAATCCGTTACAATCCGCGATTCAAAAGCTGTTGAATCGGTCCATGGAAACATAAGAAAAACGCACTACACGGATGATTAGCGCAACGCATCGGCGACCCCGTGAAAAGGGTGGGGCGCCAAGCGACGCATCACCAACCCATCCATCATCTACCATTGTTTTTCCTCGCCTTTCTTCCGACCACCCGGTTTGGGACGGAACTCTTCCGAAAGCAGCTTGTGTTTTTCCAGCTGTGTGGATGGTGTGTACATGTTTTGTGTTTTTACTCTCATGTTCACGCCACTTTACATATCAGTCGGAAATGCAAGCAGCACCAACAGTATACACACACACCTATCGTCACGTAATATGTGTACGGTGTTCCCAGACCGACCGACCGTTGTTTTATTATTGTTGCAGGCTCAAGGGCCCCGGTCCTAAGACCTTCTGCAAGCGATTCGTGGAATCCACGGAAGTGGTGCAGCCAAACCAAACATAAATGATTACATGAAATCCTGCTACAACGTGGAGGTGAATTTACGTGTGGGGGTGTGGAGCTAGGGTCAACCACTCCGGCCGTCTCGCATCGGTCCGTCGGCTATTTTGCTGGTTGTTAAATAATTGATGGACAATTTTTCTGAATACAATCCACCGTGAACTCGCGTAACCATCGATTAAGGCACTAAATTGATTAGTAAGACGCTCTAAACACGCAAAGTCACGGCCTCAGAAGACGATGTAAGCTTCAAACTCAATATTTCACACCTTCATCAGCACACAATGTATGTGAGGAAAAAATATGGCGAACAATTAAAACTAAGAGCTTTTTTCGCATACTGGTTTCGCCTTTCGCAAATCCAGTTGGCGTGACACGCATGCTAAATTGAGGTCGTTCGTCATGGCGATTTATATCCACTGCCAAAGACATGAATCAGTAGCAATCGGCAAGATCTCCCCTAGAGTTTGGCTGACCAGCATCACTTTCCCCTTGCGATATGTTCCGACTGGATGCAGCCGAAATTTAGCTCTTGCAAAAGTCACAATTAATAAACCACACCCATTCGTCCGACACTTACCTTGACCGCATACTTCCGCCCGGTGTGTTTATCCTTCGCACTGTAGACTTCGCCGTAGGTGCCCTCGCCGATCAGGTCCAGCAGCTCGAAGCGCTCGCTCGGATTCGGCAGCCTGCTGAAGTCCACATGCTGCGACAGTCCATTGTATGCCATATTCCTGGAAGGGGTGGAGGAAAACGAAGAACACCCGTTAGCACTGCAAACTCGCTCATCAACCGGTCCCGTCCACTTCGGCAATCGGTCTGCCCGATGGCACAACATTGACTACTGTGCGAGCTGGAAACTAGCCACCGCGCGTTGGTTTCAGCAACAGCAAAGTAAGAATGAAGGATAAATGGTTTTAAGGCCTGGAACACATGCGGTTTACTGCACGAGACTGTCACCCTCGTATGGACCAACGTATCGAGCAACGTTGTGGACCACTTCCCAATATTGGTCACACTAGACGCACGGTGTAATCTAATAGGATCAAGTACGATGCTTCGTTCCCTTGCGGGTACGGCAGGAAGGGCGAGTCCGACCAAGCACATGCCCACAACGACTGTATAGGTATCGATTGTTAATACCCGCTCACTGTTTAGCTCTGGCACGTTTTATCCTTGCAAGTCGTATTTTACGGATGGTCGCTAAGTAACGTATATTTTTGACTTTGTGAATTTTCCTTGTTATATTGGGTGCTATTTATTAACTCAAAACGATTTAGTATGACACTTTTTGATTACTTTGTATGAAGAATCTTGTAAATTGCTCCTAACAGTTGGAGTGCGTTTAGAATTTGTACATGTTCACTCAAATTTGGACGAAAATGATACTAAACTCCACTAATTCAGAACCTTTTCAAGGTAAGAGTTTTCTTCATTTTCAATTTCAATTTCGTCCTCTCTATGTTTTATTATATCAATATTTCCAGCACTCATTGCGTTTGGTATTTTAAAACCCATTCCCCATCATTTTACAATTAATGCAAAAAAAAGAAACTGCAAAATTATCGCCATATTCTTTTATGTAGTTTATTGTCGCACTTTTCGGTTCAACCAGCTACTTAATCTTGCAAAGATATGCCAAATCTTTTGCTACTTGTCAATACTTCTTTGAAGTTCAACGCAGCAAATTTTGTGATAAAAATAATAGAAAACTTTTACAAATGATTAATTAGTTCTACAGAGCTCTTGCGTCTCTTGTTCTTAAGCTTTGTTGAACGCTTACAATCATCAAAAACTTCTTTATTTCTCAACCAAACATTTAACAAGGGTATTTGATACAAAAACATCTGTAGTTATTCAAGAAAGAAACAGTGGCCTTCGTGCAGCAACCTTTATTGAAAGTATTTTCATTAAATTTAAACTGACGAATTATTACGTAAACATTTCTCCACTCTTGCTTGCCTTTCATCAGCATTCATTGTTGCCTCGGAAACTTATCCAAAACTCATCAGAAACAATGTAGTTTATTTATGAATTTACATTTATAATTATCCGTGCCGGTGGGCAGCAGTTAAAAATTAAAGAAAAGATAAATCTAATAATAACACATTTTAGTTGACGTCGGCTCCCTTCAACTTCCCAGTCGCCGGCTGTTTTATGCAAACAATCCACCCGGGGGAACTTTCCCATCTAACTCGCTAATAATAGCACACCGTCGTGGTGTGATTATCTTTTTCATCGGCACCTCGCACCATTCCAGCCAAAAAACCACAAAAATTGCATCACTTGACTGATCGTCTGGTGGCGCTTAAAACCTCGTTTAACACCGACAAACCACGGCAAACCTTCCCTAATTAACCTGCACCCCGAAAGCGCTGCCTTAAAGAGGGAGGGCGCTGCTCGTAAGCATGAGTGTTGCAAATGGTGGTGAAAATAGTTTTGCCAGTCGCCACCGGAAGGCACGGCTTACGGAAAAGTGACGCGCCGTTGACTGATATCAGGATTTTGCAGCCGGAAAAGCTCCAACCCGGTTTGGCGACCGTTCTAGTTTACGCTACATTAGTTCCGTCTCTGAGTTGGCGGGTAAAGTACCGGAGCGAGACATAAGGGGAGGTGGATAAAAAAAGCACTCACCGCCTCAGAGATCAGGATCAGGCTCCAGCTTCCAGTTATTCTGGATATCGCCTCGAGGGGCTAATAAATACGGCGGGAAATGAGGTTTGTAAAGTATGCTGTTCCCGGTGTTATGCAAATTCCACCGAGGAGCGCTGGCTCCACTTTCTACTGGCACTTGTTGCACCGATCGGCCCGAAGGCTTCAAAATAGGCTCCAAACGAGCGTGCATAATCTTGAGCATAAACGGCCCGCACATTGCCTGAAGGCGAGCCGAAGACTTTTCTTACATCCAAAACTTCCCATGCGTGCGCCCACACCGTTAAACGCGTTCATCCCTCGGAAAAGGCGTTGCTCCAAAATTCGTAACCGAGGCCCAATACACAGGCAACCCACGCACAAAGTGTCTTCGAGTGCCGGTTACCACGCACCAACATTGCCGCGTACTCATATCACGACACAGTGTAAGTGACGGCGCATAAAATTAACATAACGAGATAATGGAAACAATTTATTTAGCATGATTTCTCTCGTCGCCACGTGCTGCGTGCGTTTCGATGCTGCCAACCGCTTTCCCATCAACCAAACCTTAGCTCGTTTGGCTGAAAAGTGCAGATATCACCGTTGACAGTAATGTGCAACAGGCGCAACAGTGAATAACTGATAGAGCGAGGGAAGGAAAGAGAACTACCCAGTAGTTAGAGGGAGAAGGAGTGCATTAAATAGACGCACATTGTTGGCAATTGCAACAATCAGCACCTGTCCATGCATCCCCCTTCCAGCTCATAGATCATTGCTGTCTACGCACACTCGATCTCAGGTGCAATGTAAACCCGGGAGCATCAATAACTGC
>KE525318.1:121470-164943 GCA_000441895.2 Anopheles sinensis | reverse complement strand
TCTGCGTCCGCGCACGGGACGGTGGAAAAACGGGTGAAATTACGTCGAACAGCGTTCAGAACGCTAGCCACGTGGAAAACTGAACATGTGAGCACCCTAGACCAATTTACGGACGAGCTGCGGAGTGCGGAAAATCCAGATGGTTCCGTTGCAACTCGTTCAAATACCGCCATCGGGAGCCTCTTGCTAAAAGAGGCTCCAAGTGTAAACAGAGGTGTTCAGACGTTGGAGAAAAATAAGTTAAAAATATTGATAAATGTTTTATCGGATTTGTAAGTTCTTTAAAATCTGTTATGGAAATAAATATAAAAGAAATAAACATAATACAAAAATTATTTGATAGGAATACAGCACGAGTTAAAAAATGATCTTGATTACACAATTAATTGCATTCTTCATATTCCACGCTTATGTTAAAAAAAGGCACTAAAACCAAAAATTCCAAACTACTTTAAAAAGTTGTATATTTATGAAAGTAGATATTTTAGGTCAACCTTTCACGTTTTCTTTACCTGTCCCTAAGGAGGGTAATGAAAATAAGTCAACAAAAAGGGATTATAGTAGTTCTAATGAAATATTTAAATAAGGGTTGAAGAACGCTGTCCTAGAACGTTCCACTCGAGTGACGATGCGCTCCATTCGAGTGAATTAGTCTGGTCTATGCACATCGGACCTTCGGTTTACTTTTCATGCTCTCAACCGCCGTGTGCTTGACTCCACACCCTCCAGCGATAGGAACGGAACCCACATGTTGCGTTTAGCCCCAGACTGTTGGTAAATTACGTGAGGAACTAAAACGACCCACGAGCAGTAACAAAAAAATAACAAGACACACGTCCATACATGCAACCCGAACCAGCAGGTTCCCGACGTTCACTTTCACCCTTCTTCCCGGGCCAGAAAATGGGTTTCTAGTTCACCAGAGCGCAGAGGGCGCACGGCGAATGGAGGGCGCGGCAAAAAGGGGTACAAAAATATGGATATGGGGAAAAACGTAACAACACCGCGGAGGTCTCCCTAAGGCCGCGGTCACGGAGGTGTCAGCTGGAAACGGCATAACCCCCAGCGGAGCAAAATCTAATGCCGGTTATTTCTCGCTACTTTGCGCGCGGGGATGGTTTCTTGCTGGCCGTGGAGTTTAGTTTTGTTTGCAACTTTTTGCTGCAACTGACGAAACAGGTTACGGAGAGTGGAAATACGTAAATCGAAAACGTAGAAAAAGCCTCTTGAAGAAATAAATGCTATCGAGTTTTTATCGCATCAACATTTCACCAATTGAACACATTAACTCACCAAACGGAAAGCATCCTTTGCAAAAAGGAACTAAAATGCAGAAAGATTGAGATAAGTTTTTGCAATGAAAAAAAATGTGGGTATAATTTTTCCCTTTTTGTTGGTTTTCCGATTGGCAAATAACTTTTCCACGACCAGGTTGTCCTCTCAACATTGTCAGTGCCGAAGAAAACAACACTTATTCGATTCAGTAGAGCAGTTAAATAAGCTCCTAATCGCAACATTGCTCTCTCGCCGGTCTCGTCCACTTGCTCGAGTGATATTGCAATCAAAACCTCATCGATGGCAGCAGCAGCCCACAATATATCGATGTGCATCCACCAGAGCGCATAGCGCGGGGAAGTGGAAAACCCTCGGGGTGAAGTGCATTATCGTCGGCAAACAAATCGATGCAAGGTGAACTAGCATCGTTCAAAAGAGGGCATTAGTCACACACGGAGTGTGTTGTTCGAGTGTGGTGTTGTTTGGTTTTTTTTTAACGTTTCGCTTTTCCCCATGCTGGGAAAAGCATTGTGTAGGATTTTTACTTTCCTTTTGGTGAACTTGATTGACATTGCTTAGTCAGTGACACTGGCACGGAATTGCAATTTTGCAACTTCCTTTCAGCGTTAATTCAGCGCTACGATCAATGGACCCATCTGTCATCAACTGTTCGTTGAACTGGGGCTTTTTGAGAAAAGTTTTCATCCAAAGAAAAAGCTAATTTTAAAACTTTCAATTGTGTAACGTGTTTGGCCTTAGCTCTTTCTCTTACACTACTTTGAAGCATAATAAATGTCGCGTCGGATGGTAGTTACATCACTTACCAATGAACTTTTACTTGAGTATAGAAATAATAAAAAAGATGCATAATTGTTACAGAACTAATAAATGTTTAACCTTTAACTGAAACTTAAATGACTGAAGAAATATCTTGCATAATATTTGAACATTTTCCTCATAAATGAATTATTTTGCAAAAGCAAACTTTTTTTGTTCTAAAAAATTAATTAATACTACATGTAAGCCATCAATTGATTTGCTAGACAGTACATACAACTTTATCTTGACTTACATTCCGATAAATAAATCTTTAGCTATTTACGTTGAAAATAAAAAAAATGTTTCTTAATTTAATCCCTTGGACAGTCTTTTAATCTATAATTATAGATCAAAACTGAAGAAAAATCTATAAGTTTCTAATAGTTAATATAAAAGATCGAGAATGTTTGTATGACTGTTATCAATTGCAACGTGAAGCGCTAAACAAGGTGCTTAAAATAACTATTTTTGATGTTTTTCATCAATATTTCTTGCGATTAGAGTGATGTTTCGGGATTTGATTTTGAAACCTTTCTACGATTAGAGTTATTTAAATAGAATTACACAATAGTAATGTGCTCCCGAAAACATTGTGATTTGTTGGTGTTAGTGTAATGTCATACGAAGATTTTGTATCAACTAGGATTACAGCATCGATTCCTTTGATTCAAATCAAACAACATGGTTCCATGCAAACACCGTGATTTGGATAATTTATTTGATTATTCCAACTAGCACGGTTCCATTATTCAAAACGACAGAAAAACCAAACCTGATCCTAAATTAAGCCTATTGACCGAAGCCAAGCCCTGCAATTAAACCCAGCAGTGCCCATCCTCGGAACGTGCCTGTTATCGATGCACCAAACCAAAGGGCTATTGATTTCTGCACTCCTATCGACCGATGCCATCGAGCAGGAATTCAATTTTGATGTTTTTCCCCCTCTTTCCTCACCCCGAACCACGACCGGCTGTATTCCCACCGTCCAAAATCCGTTGCAATGTATGGCAAATGCCACACGTGGCATACACACACAAACAGGTTACTATCGGGCAGAGATGGCATCCGATGTTATCGACGACACCATCGTTGTCGTAATTAGTACGTAAAATTTATTACCCAGCACACACCAGCATGCACGTGGACATTCACACGCGACGATAACGAACAATTTCCGGCAGGACGATATACCAAATCCTTGCGCTTTCCCCAATCCCCTCTCGATCAACGAACAAAATTTGAATTTCCCTCCGAAGCGTGCGTCGAAAGCGTGTCACGTGAAATAATTACGGCTTGTCGTAGTCGGCCTTCCTTTACGGACGCACGGTTTGGTTGGAGTTTTCCGCATTACCTTCAGGTGGTGTCCAGGGGTGTCTAGGAAAGCCTTCGTCCATTTCGGAACGAAGCGGAATTACGCTCCAACCGCGGTGCGTATGTTAAAATGAAATAAAAATCGATGCATCCTGCCCAAAGGCTACACGTCACGCCACGCCACGCTGACCAATCGATAATTGATGAGCAATTTGTGTAGGAAATGACAACGCGATAGGCCATTTTGTTGATGAACAGCGTAACGGAATGGTTTATGGATAGGTAACAACAAAAAGTCCCTCACAAATAACACACATTCATGGCGCGCACATCCATTCCGCAAAAACATGTTCATCGGATTGTTCGGGAATCATGCACCTTTTTAATGGTCGTGCCTTTTTCCCTTTTTTGTCAATGGACATGGTTGAATACCACCCACCACCGAACAGGCGGGACGTTCAAAGCGACGGCTTCATTCATAATAAAAATGTTTCCCACAATAGAAACACGCCGGGGAATTCTTTTTCCTCGCATCAGAAAATTTTGCAAACTACGAGCGAAAATGGCTCGTTGAAGGGAGTAAAAATGGCGTGCTCCAAATACAATTCCACAGCCGGCAAGTTCCACCAGGTCAGGTACCAGAAATGTACAGCAAAAACCCAAAAAAAACCCCGGGACTGAAAAGTCTGCCAATCCATCATTCCACACGATTGCGTCAACCGGGAATGAACCGCTCTTTGTGTTCATCTGCCGACTAGTTTTTACGTTACGTTTTATTTTCTATGCTTCACTACCCAGTTATGCATAATGGGAGCATAAAAAAAGGCCTCCCACCCCACGGTGTGGAATGTTAAACGCCTCGTAGCGCCCCGCGGGACACAGGTTATTACGTTGGCGAATTCATTGGGACAAATTTAACGACTCGTCACGATGGGTCTCGTTATTCTGTCGCGAATAAAAATGTTCCTAGCTGAAAGGGACCGAAAAAATGGGCTGAATTTGGAGCATCCACCTTCACAGTCATCCCATTCTGAAACCTGTTGAGAAAAGATAATAGACACTCGCGACAGTACGCTGCCTAGAGCCGAAAGTGTCGAGCCTGAGGAGTTTAGTGAATAAAAACATTAATTGAATAATAAACACTTTCCCACAGCATCCCGCCGTTGGTCGTGGAGGTGAAGATTTTCTGAGAAAAAAACCCATAAAAAACCCACCAAACTAAGCCGCTTTTCGCGAGAGTCGGCGAAGAAAAAGGTATACAAATCCCCCGACCAACCGAACTTAATTGCCGCCGATGTGTTCTGTTAGATAATTCCAACGTCTCCAAAACGGCTTTTTTGTGCGTCTTTCCTTTACAACTTACACAAATCGCCGTGCGAAACAACATGAACGGACGCGCTCACACCTTTCACGTCATCAGCATCATAAATGATGCCTCATCTGGGAGTTTATAGCCAACGGTTGTGGGGGTACCATGTGAGAACTGGTAACACCGAGTTAAATCCTCCCAAAAACGTTGCTTTGAAAACCAAACGCATGCGTAAGTGAATCTTGTGTTGTGTACAAAACGATGACTTCCTAGCTTTTTCACGACGCACGCCGAGGCGAGCTATCTTATCAAACATTTTGGGAAACTGTTACCTCGCTAACGATTTGCGTGCGTTACGCGAGCTTTGAAGGAGCCTTGGAAGCGCGCATATCTTTATTGCCATACCTGTGCGAACGGTGGTATGACGCAACCTCCCGAAACCGCCGGTCGGATCCATATGGCTCGGAGTTCGAGGGAGTGCAGCCCGTTACGCTAATGAGACTCCGTTTGCCTGGTGGTGGAGGAAAACTATTAGCGCCTCCGGCATTGAACAGACCCAAAAGATGCTGTCCGTAGCCTGGTCCGTAAAACAAACGATTAATTAATCGAATTAACGGCATCCGCCTGCTGGCCTGCTAGCGTTGCTGCTGTGCGTGAAGTCACGCCGAACGCCGGAGCCGAGAGAACTATCGTTTTCATCTAAGGAGTTCCCCGCAAAACACCCGGGAGAATCCCCACCACTGAAGGCGTCCCAATTAAGACGTGCTGTTTTCATCAATTTCTTGTCTTAAGTGCGAGTGGATGGCCGCAAGGAACAGCAAGGCACCTGACGGCGTCGGGCGCCTTTCACTTACCCTCGGGGTGTTTACTCCTACAGGGGCCTACCTGGTAAGCCTGCTCTTAATTGAGGGATTATTTTAACAAAAGTTTAAATCCCACCACTCCACAGCGCTGACAGGTGGTTCGCGGGGGGGATGAACTCTTCATTAGCATGCGCGAATAAAAGCTTTCATTGCTGACGCACACCTCTCCCGAGCGATTTATCACCGAACACCTACCGGCTGTTCAGCCGTATCAGCTGCACATGATTGGAATCGTATCAAATTTCCATAATGCCACCGGCTCCAGTTCCAAAACGTATTTTCAGGAAAGACGTGATGAGCTGATAACTTCGAGACGGCTTCCTCCACCATCTTCGTGAGGTCGGCGCCAACGAGTAGTGTCATAATTTAAAGACTATTGCAAGACGATAACTCCCATCTCGACATACTCCCCCAATATAGGTAAGAATCTCCCCTCTCCGAAGATGGTTCGATGCGCATAAGCCAACGAACGATTCAAGTAACGAGAACCCTCTGTGTAGCTGTTCGCTAAAAGCACAAACCATCTCTGCTCGATTGGTAGCATAATTTAGAGGCCAAAGAACTGCGGAAAATGTTCTCCTTTCTTGTGAGTGTTAGGGGGGTTCATTATCTATTCTTCATTTCCTGCAAGAATAACAGATTGATTTTACATTGCCATCAGCATTTCCACGACTTGATGGTTTTTTTCTATCTATTAAAGAATCATTCGAAGCATGCAATCAAACTTTCATTTTACAATCAATGGCAATTGTGGGATCAGAACAAAAACGTTCTGTTGATCATAAGAACATAAGAAACTTTTTTCAAAAAAGAACAGGAATAACCCTTTTTCCCAAAAGGAGAAAATATTCAAGCATGTAAATTACAGCCATCAAATCAAAAGAACAAAATTGATACACTTAGCGTGCAAATTGTATGCAAAATATCTTAAAACCCATAATCAATCATAAGCAAACACAGACCATTTTGTAAGGCAAGGTGAAAAACCTCCTCTTTGGATTGGAACGTTTATCGGAAGCAATTATGCTAAGAATGAAAAATTGCACGTTGCTGTGCATCGAATTCAAGGGAGGAAAAGTGGTTATAATTTGCAGCGAACAAGCAAAGAAGGTTTAACACCAACCGGCGATTATTGAAGCTCAATTTCTTCTGCACTCTATCGACGCACGTTGGCATAAGTGGTTACCAGAGTTGAGTAGCTCAACGTGGCCAGAACACCACAAGGCCTGTCGTTATCGTAACTAGATCTTGACCATTACGCCATCTTCAGCACCGCACGCAGTAACGTACTCCCAAGACACTTCCCTTTGCGAACAAGTGTCCAATTATGATAACTAAATTATGAATGACCCATAAATCAACGCCGACGACGCAACCCGCACCATGTTGGGAGGGGTTAGAGTCATGCGTGTTTTGTTTGAAGTACGTACTGCAAACACGCACCAAGTTCGCGAAGCCAACGGATACAAATCGCGCCAAGCAGTGTCCGTTAAGGCGGGGCGTGTCTGGAGGTGATATGAACCGAGGCAAAACCCTCCGTGACGTCAATTTACATACAAGGAAAAGGGTGCCTTTCCGAAACAGCGTAAGGGGAAGAACAAGATGTTTATCCGTTGGAGTTTAAGTGGTGGGAAACTCGTCTTGGGTCAATTGCATGGCTAACAAGACTCCATCTGCTTGATAGTGTCTAATAAACCCGAAACCAAAGGAAAACCTTCCCACTTAGGCATATACAGCGCGTAAACGAGGTGTAAATTGATTCAAGTCAGCACAAGAATACAATGTCATTACTTCAGCCTAAGTCTTTGCTTTTGGATTGTTCACATCCAAGGAATCTTAGCGCCTCATTTCCCATTTGGATGATCCTTCCTCGGGAGGAGGTTGTTGCATCAGCTAACTGTAACTGTTATGAGCCGTACAAACCGTCCCACCCATGGTCAGTACCTCCTTTGGTTTACCCTCCTCTAACTGTCCGATAACACCACAAACGCTAACCGTTGATAACCCAGACCGAGCATGCTTTGAGCAAATATGATGACTGTATCTTTGATGGCTTCCGACTCTGACCATTAATGGACTAACGCTCAGTTTCCCATCATTACCCAGGCGTAGAGGTGGGTCGGTAGCTGGCACAGCATGCACCATGATGGAGGGAGATAAATATTAGCATAATTACTGGGCTCCGTCACGTATCATTAACACATTGGCCATAATTGGTCGCCGGTTTTGATGCGAAGTGGGGAACACTCGACCGCAACTCGGAAGTGGAACGATTAGGGACGCGAATTGATTGGGAAGAATTGCATACATTATCTAATTTCACCGCGAACGTAGAGGTCAAAATGAATTGTGTTTAATAGATTGATTAAATTACATCTATGATAGCGAGTTATCTATTTTCAATTATCATCGCAGTTATATTATCGAATCGATAAACGACAATCAAACAAGCATTTCGTATTTGATCTAATTATTCTATCATTCTGGAGGTTTAATTCTGATATTTACAAGCATTTCATGGCTTATCGAATTGAACAATTTCCGACAATAACTGGCACTCTTTTATTAGACGCCATCAAAATCAAATTAGTTGATATATGTTTCGTCTACGTACAGATCCAGATTAGAAAACGTTTACGACGTAAAATTTGCCATAAAATTTCTTTCTCGAAGAACCTTATATACAATTTCAACCCCAATTAGATTATCGATGATTTAAACACTCTACTCGCCAACTTTGAGAACTTCTAGAAAGGATTCTTTATAACTTCTCGAGCAATCATAGTTCAATAGAAACGAAAGATGTTCTTTTGAAGTGGTATCTGCAGTTGTTCCCGTGTAAATTCGACAAGTTATAACGTTGTATAGGCCGCTGCATGAGGTTTACAATCGATTTCATATTTTCAACTTATCTCAAAAGACCTATTAAGGCTGATTCACTTTAAATGTGTAGGTCAAGATGCTTAACTAGGTGATGCTTTGGATCCGTTTATCACCTCAATGCCTTCAAATGGAGCACAACTTCACAGACGTGCGACAACAATGAAGTTCTGAAGGTGATCAGAATACAAATTGGAAGATTGGATCTCCAGCCTACACGAATGGGTGTTGCTTCCGATTCCGACCTTCTCGAAGCCCACCTAAACAACCCACCCAAACATTAATCACGGCGTCGATCAGGCAAACCGAACGGTCGAGGAAAGTTGGCAAGAGGTCGTTCGGGAAAGGGACGCCTTTCGACAATTCGAGCACTCGACGAAAACTTGAAATCCGATTATTCTATTGCAGTGAATGCAGGAAGGGACGAACAGGCGGAGAGGGAGCCACGCGCACAATTGTCGCCAACTCCAAGTCCACTTCCGGAAGGCGCACGAAATTGTCGGCCGGATGTCGGCGGCGAAGCCGAGCATAGATTCCAATTGTCACGCTCGTATCAAGTAAGGCAGTAGAGGCGGAGACCCCTTCACGGCGAAGGGCTGAAAAGAATGACTCGCAATCACGCGATAAAAAGTAATCTTTCATGTCGCGCGTCGCCTTTGCACCTCCGTAAAACCAGCGCCTGGGTCTATGCCTCTACAAGGTGGAAGGATGAGAGGACAGGTCGTTTAAAATCGCTTTTGGAAGGAGGAAACCAAATTCGTTAGTCATGCAAGTACGGAAGCAGCGATTCCAACGACGCACCGTTGATAGGGAAGTACTTGCAATGAACTATGAGAAAATAATGACATAACTCAATTTGAGCAATCGCTCCGATAAAGTTTTCCCCCCAGAAACGCCAGAAAGTGGGAATGGGCAGATAAAATGTATGTCTCGCCGAACCGGTCTATCACGTTTTTAATGAGGTGCCGATGAAATGCATCCATGTTAGAACGAGTATCCAGTTGTCAAATGTTTCTAGTTTAGCAGCTTGTTAGAGATTAAACCGCTTGACACGGTAACACGGAGCGTAAGGAAACTGATACGCTCTTATCCCACCAGGGCGAAAGTAAAAGTAGACTTAAAAGTTGCTGCTCTAATGGACGTATTTCCTCGAAAAAATACGCTTTCCCGTTTGCCCACGGAGAGGGTGCTACTTACCAGTTGACAGACGACATTTCCAACTTGTGCTGGATTATCCGAAGCAGGTCGGGAGCCGCTCCGGTGGATTTGCTTGCACTGTTCGAACGGTGACGACGCCTTCGTGCCCGGCCATTCGACATATGGCTCATGGAAACGAAAAATAAACACCCGATCCGTAGGCAGTGGCTTCCGCTACGCACGACCTCGTTATCTTCTATAACTGCAAAGCCAAAGACCGGGCAGCAAAAATGCTTTGAAAGTAATAACCCACAACCCAGCAACTGTCTGTTTTGAATATTCAAACTTTTAGGACTTGAATGTAGCGCTCCTTCACAACAAACAAACTTTCATCTTTCAACGGCTTGAACGCTTCTCATTAATCAGATGCATCGATTCCCGGAAACCGTCAACCCCGCTTATATTTCGCTTTGGAGGCGCTGACACCGAATCGGGTTGGTTCAGAAAGGAGAAACCCTTTTTCTATATCAGCTTTCGTTGCACTCGAAAAGCTCAAATGCAGCAAATCCTGCATTAGAAAGGAAATTGATCGTTTCGAAAATACAACGTTACTCAATCGATTGATACAGCTTGGGATGGAAGTAGGACAAACATCAATTTGACAAGTTTAAGTTACGCATAGATGACGTGCTGTCTGATTGTAATCTACACTTTAAAAGCTTTAACTTTCCAGAGGAGACCTTTATCATTATGGAGGTTTTAACCATAATACTTTTACTTCGCATTATCGATAGGGTGTGGGAATCGAAAGACATTTAAGGAAATAAATAAAACGTGAAAGAGGCATAAAATGAAAATTGATAATTCCTTTTGCACTAAAACCATTGATAAATAATCAAATAATCAAAACTAAAATATGTGAAACTCATATAAGTATATTCTTAATTTTTCGCGAAATATAAACTTAGCAGATGCATCAAATTCTATTAATTTCAGCATTACAAATGAATTTTTACATTTTAATGTGCTGTAATGCATAGATTGTGACTAAATTATACCAATTTTTCATTTTCTACAATAGCCGTTTTAATGATTTTGAAAGTGTTACTTTCGAGTTTAACAAATTCAAATTTATCATTTCAAAAGCACAAGAAATCTATAGCATAAACAACATTTGAGATACTTTCGAATAAAACTAATTATCGAAAATCAAAACGAAAATAAATCAAACAAATTATGCAGTCTTATGTTAACTTCTCTCCTAGTTCAAATCTGTTTGATACTTTACTTTTATTGCATGCGAAACCCAAAACAAATTGTAACATGTAGCCTCCTCTAGTGTTGACCTCTCATGAACTTTTAATACCCTCTGGTTTGCATTAAATTGTAGAACGAAAGCAAGTTTTGCAATTCCCTTCCGTTCCCATGCAGTTTCACCTTCACACTTGACCAAAAGGTCTATGACGTTCGCTCAAATTGCTCCACATTCGTTCCGAAAACCGCTTGCAACCGCTACGAAATGCTGTACTTTACGCGACGACCAACGACGGTGCAATTAAAAGTGAAAATATGCTAATCAACCTGTCAATCCATGCGGGCGAGAACAACCCACCATGGTAAGAGTTGCTAAACACCTATACTGCATTTTAAAAATCACTCAACATCACTTTTCGCTTTCGTACGTTTGTTCTGAGCGTGCTTATTAGAACGGAACCGGAATGGGTCACGTTTTTGCCGGGTGCAATGAAGGGACACGCGAACGTCGACGTTCTTCGACAAAGGTAAACGTAACGTGATGAACCTTTGGCACACACACACACGACGAACGCCGGTGATGCCGGCCTTTCAAACGGTCACGCGGTTGGGAAGGTATTTTTTCAAAAACACCTAAAACGAACGTTCTAATGGGTTGACGGTTGCGTGTCGCTGGTGCTTACTGGGTCGAGTGAAAATGTACCGGGTTTTTCGCACACGAAGGGTTAAGTAATCCGATCCAAACACTCAATCTCGATTCGACGAAGACACGAACGCAAAAATGCCACACCAATTAAGTCAAACTGTTAAATTGATAAACACATTATGGGTATTGCCGGAGAGCGTTTGGCATTTCATGTTCGAAGATGTTTTTCCACCCCCAACCCCAACGCAAATGTGATGCATTTTTTTGCATTCTTAAACACTAAAAAAATGCACTCACAATTCCAACACACACACACACATACTGGGGGCGGCACCCTCGTTGGAATTAAATTTAAACCCTAATCGGCAATTAATCAGCTGCGTTTAAGGCGCTCCGTCACGTACTTGGAATGGGAGCTTGATGTTTGCATATCAGCACCCCTTTAACGCTAACCCTCCTTCCTTCTCTTTCTGCCTCTCTAAGTCCCTTTTCTCGAAAACATAAGAAAATTGTAATCACGGCACCCGAAGCCGGCACTTGGCACTTGGTAAGATGTATTTTGTTTTCCCCTTTTTTTCTCCACCCAACGTTTCACACTGCGTTTCACCCGTGTTTCACAAACACACGCCGACACCTTCAACCGGGTGATGTTGTTGAAATTGCAAATAAAATCTACTTATTTCGATCACGTACTAGCTCGAACACAAAACAAACACGAGTCCCACACGCCGGATGTTGCGCTTTTTTTTTCCTCTCACTCAAAGCCCCATTCGGAGGCGCTTATCGTTGAAGGGTTGCTTGCTCCCTGCAGCTTTTCCCGGCACTACGTGATGGGTCTCTGGAGGGTACCTACGGAGAGCGAACGCTTTTCAACACAACCGCAGTGCCGTCGGACGATGGAAAGAATTTAAAAGGATTAAAGTACAGTTTCTCATTTTCCAAAATGACCAACTTTAAACGTGGTTAATGCATAACGCGATAAGAATAGAAATGGAGTAAAATTAATTAATCCTATCCTCTACACTGGTTCACCGGTGTTTCAACTATTTTATCCAATTAAAAATAAAACTTCTACGCTCCGAAACTGCCCGAAAACACCAAAATGCAACGTTTGTGGGATCGTGCACGACTTCGAATGAAAAAAAAGCCCACAAACGGAACAGCTCGTGCATGCACCTTGACGCACTTGAACTGACTCATCCCATCGGGTGACCTCGATGAAACTTCAGCTTCGGCGGCTTTGACTTTGGCTGCGCTATCTTCCCTCGCACGTCGACGCACTCGAGCATGGCGGAGCTATCTACTTCTTCGTCGCTAAATAACGCTATCGAATTTCCTCCCTTTCTTCGCCATTGCCACGTTTCGCTCGAGTTTGATGTACTTATCGAACGCCAGTCCGAACGATTGCTATCTCGTGCAGTTGGTTGGTTGCTTGTCACTTGATTGCCGATATGACGCACTGTAGGGCGCGTGTTAGCAGCCTAGATGAATAGGGGGTTGTTTCCATCGGATGCCAATGTCAAAAATGTTTTTTTTTTTGTTATTGTTGAACATTAGACGATTGAGGAGGGATATCAAATTTAGGAACGAATGAACCAGATCCGGGAAGGAAATGGAAGTTTTTTTGCTTAATTTTTTTTACTCGAAACATGTAAAAATGTATTTTTAAACCTGGTTTCATCTAACTACTTCAAACTTGTGCTTTTTTTGATCTCTACAACACATTAGATTTTTATTTAAAATTTTGCTTTTGGAAAGTTTTCAATTTTTGATTTGGATTGTTTTAAGATAAGATTTAAGATTAAAGTTTTCACAGTGCACCACTTTTGAAGATTGTTTTTTGTTTGTTATTCAAAAGATTTATGTTATATTTCTTTGGTTTTACAGAAATAAGACTTTTAATGACTAAGCAGAGAACAATTAAAACTTTTTTGATTTATCGCGAAAAATCGAATTGTTAAATATTTTCAAAACAAAATTAGCAATTCAAAGATTCACGTATTATTAAAAGTATGATCAAGCACTATCATACTCTTTTCTTTGGAAAAATCTGATTTACTTTTAAGTTCGATTTACTTTAAATTTGTTACTTATCAAAATGTATTCAACAGAAGTAAGCTACTAAAGGTCAATGATTAAGACAAGTAAAAAACACCTGAGAACACAATTATTAATTTGTCTGTATAGCGTCGAGCGATGGTCCACACCCACTGCCCTATATAAAGACACCTCCAAGACACGAAAACAGTTAATTTTCCCCCAGGGCTGAAAATACTCGTGACCATCTTTTTTGTTGGTGTAATGCTAGCAAATAAATGGTCAATGAAAGACGAAGAAGAACCGACGAAACCACCATGCACTGATTATTGTCCGTCACTCTGGGGGGTGCTGAGATTATTGTTATTTTCATCTAACCCCTGGCTAGGGATTAATCCCCTGAGAGGAAGAACCCCCTTCTAATAGCTCCTTGCAACACATTGCAACGGCCGTTTCGGTATGGCGAGCCGGGTTACGGGTGTTTTACTTCTTCGTGGCATCGAACGGGAGTTTTCACCGTTGTTATCAACTTCCCGAGCTCAATGCGGTCACTTGCCGGTCTGGCCCGAGGGTAACGGTGGTTCGGGTAAGACGTTCCAAGACGTTCGAAAAGGCGTCGCTACAACACACGAGCCCATCGTCGGCCGCCAATTGGACCGTGCTTTAAACCGGCCCTAAAAGGGCTGAACGATCGCCAGACACTCACCTATCATAACCTGCCCAGTATTTCTCCCATGCCATCCTCAACATCACCACCCTCGCCGGGTGTCTAGCACCCTGGCTTTGCGGTGTCTTTTTGATCCCGCACAAATACTCCACCGTTGGCTAATTACGATTGTTTAATGAAAAATGTTTGCCCAAGAGGAACCATCCACCATCCTTCTTCCTAGATGTTTCTTATCGCAACATCGTATCGGTTTGCTATTTTTATCACACTTCGATTGTATTTATCAGGAGATAGTGAGAGCAATATGAAGTATTGCTTTGCACAACGTACGATACAGCTCCTTTTTTATGCTCGCCAATCGAATCTCGTTCCGGTACCGTAATCTGCTTCTAATCGCCATGTATACACGTCGATTACCGTTGTTTATAATCAATCACGTGAATGTGTTCTGCTGCTTTATTCTCTCCCACAATGAGATGATTGATTGGAGGCGCGAAATTAAAATATCATTCACCGGGTTTCCGCTGATGAGGTTATGAAGGAATTTGGCACAGCGCTAATCTTTGATGTTTTGCTTTGTTTTTATTTGATACCGTCTATCAATGGATCGAATACAGCCGTGTTTCTTTGATGGGAAGGCTTGGCATATTTCCTTAGAAGGGATAACTGTTCAACCACTAATGAAGATTTGTTCCATCAGCACCGAGCAACGGTACATTCAAAAAACTTAGTTCATCTTGTTTTAGATCGAATGCTTATTCATAAGTAAAGGTTTACAGTTCCTCATGTTTAAGTAAAAACTTTTCCTAAATTTGGCTAACATACCACTTATTCCCAAATTTGTAAACCATCATTTATTCACGCGAGCAACCAGAGTAAACTTTCCTTTCTTTCCCTTGCTCTACTTTCACTGAATCTTCTAAGTAACCCCCCGAGTGGGTAAGCATTTTCCCAGAACCCCCTGAGAGGATCCGAAAAACAAGCAGTTTCAAACCACTCTCCAGCACATTCATTTTGCCATTTTCCGCTCCCAAGCTTTTAACCTCCCAGGGCAAGGTCTAGAAGAAATCGTTGATGCTTGTGAGTGATTGGGTAATTTGTGAAAATTAGTCCGGGCCTAATGGCGTTATAATTGCGTCTCTCTGTCTCCCGATTCGGTGACTTTCGCTTTCGTTCCCATGGAAATGTGATGGAAGGTGGTTAAAAAAAAACAACAAACTTTTGTCTCACTTCAGAAGGCATTACTTTCTTTAAAATACCATAAGACCATAAGTTCTCAAACAGGAGGACACACGCGCATACGCAAAAATAATTATGTAGGCATCAATAATAAAGAGGAAGCGTTTATGACTATACCTTTCCAAAGGAAATGTGTTTCTTTTTTTGCAATAATATTTCATCATTTTCCTTGGTTTTATATTTATTTTGATTGTTGCATATTTTGTGATTTTATATTATTAATTTGGTTTAAGAGTTGAAACAGAATAAGATCTTTCATAATCAAACCTATTCAATGCACGCACACGTACTTTGAATCGGAAAGCCTCTGACGACTGGACTTTCCCACAAAATTCCAATGTTGACGTATTTGCACTGGTAATTTAAATTAATCCCACGTTTCCTTTCGGTAAACAATTTTCCTCTCAAGTGCACACGCAGGACGGCGTTGAAAACTCATCCGATTAATTATGCACCTACTTCGTGCCGTCCGATTGCACGTCTTCACCACCATCATCGTGAGCGGTAAGCAATCAACTTTAATCAATTAATTGATTACCCGACGGCGAACGCTCGACCGAGTGGTCAAACATTGTTCAGATGCAATGCGTGCCTTCTACGTCACTGGCATGCAGTTTTCCGATGTTTTGCACTCACTTTTTTCATTCCGTCAAACTCCAAATTGGTTTTCGTATTTCCACCATTTTCCTATCAAACTCAGTACCTTTTATTTTACTTTCGGGTACAATACGCTTTCAATTTGCAATCTTTCCTATCGCTGGCCCCGTTGATGTAAGAGCAGCAATGGATCGTGCATCAGATATTCTTCTTGACTTCTCTTTTTCCCCTTTTGTAGCAAAAGTGCAAACATTCACCACCCCGGCGCTCCATCCCCGCAGTGGAAAAATCCTTTCAGATGGAATTGATCAATTTATCGCTCAGCTTTTGGCAGGCTGAAAAATTAAGCGTAACCTTTTACAGATTCGCACAGCATGACGATTCGGGTGCCATGACGTCAATCGGCCTTGCTTGATTGTATTTTAGCGAAAACAAAAAGGCCACTCGGACGCCAGTGAAATGCAAGTGAATGGTCAAATGGTTTTTGTTTTTATTTTTTTGTGCGTTAGTCGTGCCGAGGAATGCCAAGGTGGAAGAAAATGAAGGAATTACATTTTTCATTAATTAATTACTGCCAACGGGTGGGCGACCCACAGTGACCGGGGGGGAAAAAAAGCTACCAAACGATACTTCCCCAAAACGCTCGCACCAATCTCGCACGATGCGATGCAGTTTCTGCCAGCTCCGGCAGCATGGCAGCTACATGTTTGCCGGTACTAATTGATCGATCGAATTGTTCGCCGCCACAATCCGTACAACATCGGAAGGGCTACGCCCAACAGGGGCGGGACAGGGCCACTTTCCACACGTTCACGGTCGGCGCGAACAGTTGAACAGTTGAAAAATGTGTTGAAGCATTGAGATGGGTTCACTTGCGGCAAGCGGTGCATTCGGGTGGAAAAACGACGCGCCCGACCGATCAACATTTTCTGATTGATTTAGTTATTAGGAAAACCCCCTTGGGGTAAAGCTGCAGGTATCTATTTTAAGTGCAACTTGCCAGCATTTTTATGTAAAGATGGTTTACAGACAAAAAGAAAGTTGTATTAAAAATGCAAAACTAAATTCAAACTGAAGTTAGAATTTTTTACAAGATAAGATAACATAAGAATAAGTTTTTAGTTCAAAAATGCATTTAATGTTATATCATTTGAGATGAATTTAGAAATTATTTTATTTTAAATCTTGTAAAAGAAAACCTAAAAATCAATCAAAACAAGACGTACGTTATTGCCTTTAAAGGTGTCCAAGCCAAAGATCGCTATACCGCTAAAATGGTCGATGCAAAACGTCGTGAAGCAAGCGATTTATTAATTTTGATGGCCATTTTCTCCCCCCGTTTGGTCTGTTTCATCTGATACATTCGGTGGAAGGGTACGAACCACACACCAATGGTGCTCAATTTTCGAATCTCGAAGCTATTTGTTTAATTTGATGAATGAGGCTACCTTTACGCAACCGATTGGAAGTTATGAAAATGAAGCGCCACCAGCGCCTTACGATAGTGGAAACGATTAGGACGACCCGGACGCAAAAGGCGCTTGATACGGTTCGGTTCGGTGAAATTTAAGCCGTGCCGTGGCTTGGAGATTGGATTTTAAATTTCTATCTCCGAAAGGAAACTGTCCAGCACGCGCAAACGGGGAATGCAAACCGAGGGGGGAGGACCTGAAGGGGTACCATTGTGATAGGAAATTGAAATCATCAATTCACGTCGGTGGCCGGTGATAGTTTATCATTTTCAAAACTCATTTCGGGAAAAAGGGAAAGTGCGAAACGCTATTCATCGTCCGAAAAATTAATTATTTACTGCGAAACCGAAACGAAAGTTGGTTGGACGTATAATTTGGTTTCTTAACAGGGTTGAAAAACAAAACCGCCCTTCGGGAGGAGAAACCATGTCGAGAACAATCTTATTCATAAACGAAACATTCTCCCGCTCGGACCATGACAAGGTATTTTTGTTACTTACAATACAAAACAAAGGCACGTCCAACCAGAAGGCACGTACGTAATAAATTGACTATCAGAAAATTTACAACCTCTAAATCGAGGATACGGTTTTATTTTACACCAATTACGTGACAGTAATTCAAGTGGCCCAAATGGACAAAGTAGTTAAGTTTTGTTACTTTTTTCCAACCATAAACATCATGACCTGATTAAGGTCAGTTTGGAAGCGTGTGCCAACAAACGTAAACTGGTTTTATGGAGGGGTCCATTCATACTTTTTTACTTCTTTGTGATACCGATACATTCAAGAATGTGGAGAACATCTTTCCGAGAGCATCTGCGAGCAGTCGCCATCTCATATTTATGCATAGGAAAAACAAATCCCCAAAAGATCAAAATAAGCACGTACTTCAAGCGCCTTCAAAAACTGGTATGCTGTAGGAAGACAAAACCCACACACGGGCCGGTTGAAGTTGCGGCTTAATAGGACCCGGATTAATTATGCCGTCGAAAGGGTCACGTAGGTCCCCATCGTTTCAGCACACAAAACGCGTCACAGTTGACAGATCACCCGCCGTTAAGCCGTCCGTAAGCACTCTATGAGCCGATGGAGTTTTAACACCTTCGGCCCATGAAGTGGAACTTTCTCTCCATGGTCAAGCCCTACGGTCCGCTTGAGGCGTGATGAAATGCCCTACGGTCCAGCACGTCCAGCGTTTGATGAACGTCTATACACTTGAGGCATCCCGGGGCAATCAAACATCGAGTTAGTGGAGCTCGAGTTCTGGGCCGTAACTCCATAAGAAACGCAAGGCCAAAGCATGACGATCTAGCCGATCTTGAGTGAGGCGTTAACTGATGTACTCCTTTTTCAATTAGATGCGTATCATCTTCCATCGGGTCCACAGCATAATTAGGCCGATTTCCTACGCATCAGTTTCGCGGTACGCTTCCGTGACTACCCGTAGCATTCCTTACGTTGCATTCCACTGAAGACGCACACGAAACTGCACGCCTAAGTGTTGTAGGCTATCGGCAAAGCGGCGGAACAAACCGAAACCAAGAGCATAAACATTCAACTTCAAAACACTGAGGGCTTCAAGTACCGCAACTCGGAACAGAGCGACTCCTCACGAACGTACCATCAACACCGAACAGGTGATAATCGTTTCAGTTACCATCTCAAACCCCTATTTCCCTGATGCATCCGCCGCCGATGAATGCCGTGCGTTGTCAAAGATGGCCTACGTGACGCCACCACCATCACCACCGGTCCAAGGGAACCACCGACGTACGAGTGTCTGAGTCCACACGCCACTCCCGGAGACGGCTCTCATCCATCTTGGCGATTGATCGCTGGAAGATGCGCAAGCTGCCGGCTCGTGGAGCCTTCCGAACGTAACCTAGAAAACCATCCCAGCGCGATACAGCGGCTCAAAACCCGATGCGGTTGGCCGACGCGTGCTCTAACGGTAAGAGTTTTACGTTCGGTGAAGAATAGCGTTATGGTCTCGCGCGTGGATCACTCGTGGAGTTAAAGTGTCATACCTTTTCGGCTGACACTCGCAGTCACAGGTTCATTGTACTCCTTAGGAGGTCTGGTCACAGCTTCTTTCCTCAAACTTGAACATACCTAAGTCAGTGAACTCGCGGGTTCGCGAACACCATCCATCGCACTTAACACACACTCCCGGGTAAAAGCTCTTTCGGTAAATCCGGCGTATAAAAGCGCACCTCAGATTGCAGATCTCGATGATGCGCTATCGGGAACCATCATCCGAGCTCGATTACCGTTACCGCCAAGTCGGTATACACCATTTTCCCCGGGAGGCAAGTTAGCAGCTCATCTACCTAATTGCTCCGACACCGCTAGACCGTGGGTTCTCTCCTTCCAGGGTTCTACATTTATGAGTCTGCAGCTCGCGTCACTGACGCCACGGGCATCCGGAGCAATAATATGGCTCCACGATGGAAAAGTACAGTTCTTAGAACCGAGCCAAGATAAGAACGGTAATTACTTATTTGCATGATGTGGTGGCCGGGCAGCTAGAACGCTGTTGCTCCTTCCGTTTCCCATCAGCGTGATTCCGAATCGATTAAACATACCGAGCAGCGGGAAAAGCCTCTGGTGCCGTGGTTCGCTTGCCAGTCTTGCCCTCCACGTCTTTCGTCTTTCATGCTTCACCAACCTTAAGACACTCCTGTGTCTCTCTCACCCTCAAATTTCTTTCCTTTGCTTCTCTATCTCGCCTCGCTCAATTAATGATCATTTTCTACGAGGGAACCAAACATCACCGCCTCTCGATCGGTTAGTTGAAGCAATAGAAACATCATTAGTTACGATTAGATTTCTGATCCCCTGCGAATGAATGAATGAATGAATGTTTCGTACAACGGTTAACATGGACTCGGTAGGCTCTTGGCCGGCGGGATACCCGAGCCGAGGAGCGCAAGGTTTTCTCCATTTAGTTCGGTAAGAGAAATCCTAAGCCATGCGAGCAGCGATTGACTTTCGCATAAAGGGGGAACTCCGCGGGGAGGCTGCCTGTATCCGTTAGAGGCTATTGCCCCGGGAAAGGCACCCCAAACGTGTCAGATCGTGGAGATGGGCCTAAGATGGCTTAATAAAGAACCACCAGAGGTGCCCTTCGAGCTGGGTTGATCGATCACGAACGAAATGCTGGTGTGGATACACTTGAACTTTACGGTCAGTGTGAAGATCTGTGCCACAAGCGAAAAACTCAAATACAAAACTTATGGCAGTTGTACTCACCTTGTAAATCAAACTCCTTCTCGGGTGGCGTATCAACGCCAACTAGATTTTTCTCGACTCACTTTTTTATACTTTATGATGTTTCTCCTCACAACAAACGAGTGTCACACATCTGACTCACGATGCACTATCAGTTCCGCGCACGTGTTAACCGTTCAACTGACGTTGGTTTCTGCGCCACGATCTGTTCGGCCAGGTAACCTCCGACGCTGATGTCGCACACGGACGCCGCCAACGATGACGACTCATGCTATCGGACTGCTGCCGCGACGCCGCGGACGTGCTGGAAGAGAATAAACAAGCAGAGAAACAGAATAAAATAAAAGAGCTATAAAATATCACCGATGAAGTCATTGCATGACAGAATTCCCCAACTTCACACATTAAGCTTGAATTATGGGAAGTAAAATCGGTTGGTTGACCACGGCGGATTTCAAAATAGAACAATTGTTATTATCCAGGTTTTTGTTTCGCTAGATTTACGTTTTAAAATATAGCAAAAATTCAATAAATTTTAAACTCATTATTTTACTACAATAACGAGTTTTGAGAAGTATTTTGATTAGTTTACGAAACTTATTTAGTAGAACTTGCAGAACTATTGCAATTTCTTGGCATCTTATGCCGTACGTTTGGACTAACATAGAGTTATAACTTCTCTGGAATTAAAAGTGATCATACTTAGATTCGAAGTTTACTTTTCAATACGAACATCCTATTGTATTATTAAATAACTTCGTGAACAGAATAAGTAATGCAAAAAAAGTCGAAAAAAGTTCCAAATACTCTGATGACAAATTGTAGTCTCCTATGAACTCTGCTAAAGTAATACAAGTATAAGAAAAAATATTATCCGAACTTTCCTATCAATGAACCAGTTGTATTACATTTGGAATGATAACTTTATGATAACGTCGTTACCCCAATTCACTCGAGTGGGACAACTTTAAGGTAACTGAAACAAACATCGTAATATGGAAGCCACAATGACAGCAGGTTGAATCAATGTCAATGCTTTCCCAGGGATCGGGTGGAAAAAAACCAAAAACCCTCATTTCGTGCACCCAAACAACGAGTAATACGAGACAAAGCTAAACAAAGCTCACAACTAACGAGCAACGCTAATGGTGGCTCGTTTCGGAATTGTTGAACGCGGAAAAGATAAACGACGCCTGAAACTGGTGCAGCATTCCGTACCCCGAGATGTCGTTCACAACCGTGAAGTTAAATTAAAAACAACTAATTTTAACTTCAAATGCCGCGCAAAATGCCATTCGTGAGCGAAACCTCATAATAGACGGCCGAAAAACGGCCCACGACAACGGTGTTAACAAAACACGGTAGTGGACAACAACAGGCGAGCTGGTGGAGAGGTAAACAAAACAACGACAAACAAAAAAAACGCATACGCTAGTGGAACAAATCGCGACCGGGTTCGGTCAATGGGTAAAATATGGACCGAGTTCCCGCACGGATTTGACTCACTTTTCCTCCGTCCAATGTCACGGCCTACCGAAACACGTCAACGGCCCGAGTCAGCGTAGTTGCCGTGGCCTTGCGATTTGGTTGGACTTTCTTTGACCGGTCGGGAGGGAGGAAGGGAGGGAAAAACAAAACGAAACCAAATCGGCTTACCATTCATCTCGCTGCCGGCCACTGTTTTGACCGATTTCGTCACCGTTCCGGAAGTGCCACGCCCTGGCGGTTGCTGGTTTGTTGGTGCCGGCGCAAAACTTTTGGGGAAAACTTTTCCGGAGGGAAATTGTCACGCCTTTCATTAACATTATTTCTTGCCAATTGCTCCGATTTTTGTGCTCGGTGATTGACTTCTTACAAGAGAAATTAGAAAATTTATCTCTTCTTGTTTCTTCATGTTGATTCATTTTTTTGTACAAATATTTTTTAAATTTTTATACTAAACTTTTTTAAAGTAGCTTATAATACATTAGAACTCTCTTTCACTGTGAAGTAAACTAGTATAAGCACTAACAAGATCCATTGAGCACTCTTAACACTAGAATACATTGAACACTAGAATACATTGACCCATGCTTTTCAAAACGCTGTAACTTCGTCAGTGTTCAAGATTTTTTAAATCCGTAAACGACTACTTTTAAGTATATTTGAAGACTATCTTTTGGCGTTTAAGGATTCTTTATGCACTCCTTCATCATTCCGCTAGCTCGGTGTGAAGCAAAAACGATGGATACCTCTGCTTTGTTCCATTATTCCGTACGCGAGCATTACGATACGTTATGCGGGATGCGTTACTATGGAAATTGGCGTTATGTTGTACTGTTGATGTCAATTTGTGTCATCATTTGTTTTCTTAAAAATATGAAATATTTTTTTAAAGGTGGTTTAATGTATGAGAATGGGTAGCGCACATCTTTTTTTTACTTCAAACAAATTTTCCCGCAAAAAATTGCACTCTTTCAGATTTGACATTCGCGAAATCCCGTTCTTTTTTACTATGCACCGAGCTAGCGGAGAAAGGGTAAGGTGGATCAAAAAACTAAAAACGCCAAACGATAATAAACAAATAGACTAAAAAGAAAACGTTTACGGATTTAAAAAATCTTGAAAACTGACGAAATTACAGCGTTTTGAAAAACAAGGGTCAAAATGACCCATAAAAAGCATTCGAGGGATAGTCAACTTGGTTCTCGGAATTGGTCCAACAAAAAAAATCTGAAATTATTTTTCTTAGATGCTACTTTGGATTATGAGACAAGCCTTTTTTTTGAAAAAATATTCAGCCGTTTTTGAGATATTAAATGTTAAAATCGCGTTTGGGTCAAAATGACCCCAATTTGGATTCTAGTGTTAATTTTATTCAAGACCTTTAACTACATGACAATCATTTTCAATCAAACTATTCTTCCTTTAAGTTTCATTTTGGACCAACAATGTTTGTCTATTCCTTCATAAAACAAAAATATCACTCCGGTGATAACTTAGGTGAGAAAACTAGAACAATCGGTCCACACCGCAAACCGCTTGGCTTCAATAACAATAATAATTGTTAGACACGAATGCCAGCATCCTCCCCGAGCCATTCATAAAACGTGACCCTTCATCTTCCAATCATAATTTACCCATCCTCCGGAGCGGAGGTGACGGAAAAATATCTCTCCCACCGGACGTGAACCACCGACTTATTCCGGCTTCAAAAAAACAATAGCCATCAAAGTGTCTGCCGGCAATGGAAAAGCAGATCATCACCACCCACTCACCACCCCCACCGGTCACATCAATCATCTTCCGGACGTTCGCAAACGGTTGTACGCGAGGGCCGGCCTCCGCATGAACGATTTCCGGAACCGAAATCGACGATAGAAATGGAATCGACAAAGAGGAAGGGCGGTCACATCTGGAAGCAAGGCGTGGGTAGGGTGAGAATATTGGAGCACGTATCGCATGCACTTGATTGATCGATTACTCCGGAGACACGCGATGTGAAGGATCCCGACGAAATGTCCGTCCAGTTCCGAAGTGGACAGCATTTTTGGCAAAGATCACGATAGTGTTCCCAACCGGAAGTACTCGAGGCCTTTTTCTGTGTGTTGGGAATGGGCATTTCTTGCAAAGCCGTTGGGATTCTTATTATGTATAGCATCTTGGTGATGCTATAGTTATAAGTAGCAACGCTGCAATGTTTTTCCCAACCGGAGAACTCGAAAAAAAATCATTCCAGTGAAGAACTCTCAAATAATCATTACAGAGTTTTTTGTTTTACTTATCCAAAAATTGCTTTAAGAAATGATATTTAGAAAAAAACTGACAATATTCTAGAATAACTAGTTTTATATGTACTTTGCGGGAGATATCAGATATTCTTTTTCTTGGAATTGAAATTAAAAGTTGAATAAATAAACCATCACAATAAACTTCTTTTCTTTGACTTTAAGAATTCCTTCAAATTATTCCATTATCTTAAAATTGAAATCTAATATACAAAATGTAGCCTCCATACATAGTTTTGAATATTTGTTGGACAAAAGTTTTCGTTCAGCGTTTTGTTACAACTTTCATTTTTGAGTTCTATTATCAATGTTAGACTTCTTAACGAATAACACTTTTAATTCATAATTTTCTTGAAAACAACAACCTATTTCAAAAACAAACAATAAAGTGTATTTCTTTAAGCCCCAAACTTCATCACATCTTCATTTCGCAAGTAATTCGCATTTCGTAGATTGAGTGAACGAAAACCACATCATGAAGATTAACAATTTCTTTACTAAGATAACTCATCGTTTCGGTTCCGCCATCATTAGATTGCATTTTTTCAACAACTTTTCCCGGCAAGAGTCAAAGTTCGGAGGTCGGGTGGTGCAGATTTGGCGAGATCCAATTACCTCGGGGATAAAAGGAAAAGCGATAGAAAATCGTTCGTACCCAAACTAAATCCCTGCCCGACCGACGAATGAAAAGTAAAATTTACAGAAACCAAAACTTCCCTACCTTTTCGGGCGCGGTATGAGTTTATCATTCGCCGTTGTCTCGGGTAGACATCCCCACAAACCCCGACCTGCTCTTCCCGCCCCACCGGAAGGGCAAAAAAGAAAAGTATGAGCCACTTTTATTAGCACTCTTCTCTGGGCGGTTCATCTAGCCGACTTTCAGCGTTCGGGTTGGAGAGCAAAACAACAACCGAAAACTTGCGACGCTGTCAGCCGGCGGGAAAAGTAAGCCCGCCTCGGACAGTGCCATACCCTTCTCGAACCCAAAACATTAACCACCACCACCCCCAACGCGTCAGGAGGGAAGGAGTGATCTAGTGAAATCAGTGAACAACAAACCCCGCACAGATTTGACTGCGCTTTCGCCCGGCGCCCATGCTCGGTCCGCCGTGGGTCGATGATTTACATAAATGAATTATGCAAATTTGCAAATTGCAGCACGCTCTGCGATCGACGTCGGATAGCGGCCGGACGCGGGCCGACGTTCGTGCTCATCTTCCAATTTATGGCCGCCGAAATTGACCGACTAAGCGAATGAATGATATTTACCGCTGGCTTACTTCAACTCTATTTATCATACGATCGGCTTGCTTTCGCATGCGTACGCACGATGGTCACTTTGCGTGAGAAACGAAAGGGTTTCGGCATCCCGTGTCGCTTTTCAACCCGCTGCTAGGGGATAGTTTAAACGAAACCATTAAAAACTAGGTTCACAAGAGTAACCCAGATTCAATGGAGCCACAATGGTTCTCCAAGATGCACCACAGCGCGCTGTAATAAGTCTTACTTCAATGGAGGAAATTTGAATTTCACTTTTCTCCATGCTTGTAACGATAATCTCATTTTAATTGGGAGGCTGTTTTGCCAAATTTATAAGAGCAGGATAAATGTCCAGGAGCAGTGAACACGAATGGGAAAGCGGTTGTAAAACAATAAATTTTGTGTGTAAGAATTTGAAAAATAAATCAATAGAAAACATATTTATATAAGGCACCAAATTAAACTTTTAAAATAATATACAGCAATCAGTTTACCACAATCATAACTATCAAATGTTTAGTATCTTATGTTGTATAAACAAAGAAAAAAAAAGTTCTTAAACTGAAACAGAAGAAAATATTTGCTTTTAATTAACTTGTAGTTATGAATATATAAAATCAAAACGGCATGCACTCCATACAGACACATGTATCCTGAACGATCCTTGTTGACGTAATTATTCATGTAAACGGCAACCGACAAATAAAGCTCGATCCCAACCCAATGCTCTTTAGGGAAAACCAATAAATTGTTCAACCACCAGCACCACTCACCTGTTCACAACATGTATTCGACGATTTAAACCGAAAATGCCGGAAAATTTACTGCAGTGCAGAAAAGTGTTTTCCCAATTTCCTGCCGAGCGGCGGGAGGGACAAAATTCTTCGGCTGAAGATGAGGGGAAAAATAACCCACCGTATGCAACATGCATGTGCATTGGAAAGATGGATGACGCCACGGATGTGGGGGCTTGTGTGCAGCCGGGCGAGAATGCAAAACCCGCCTTCTACTTCTCCCTCGACCAACCCGAAATCGAAATTGCAATCATCGAAAAATTGCATTTAAACGAAAGTCACCCTGCTCGATTTGGCCCATTGCAAGGCAAGTGTGTAAGGGTGTGTGTGGAGCAATCGGTGGAAAAGCAAATAAGGAAAAGCTTCGTCGTCTGGGAAAGGAGAAACTTTTGGGGGTGGCGTGTAGGCGGTGGAACGATTTCCGAGTGAAATGGTATGCAAAATCAATTGTACCACGCCCGGTCACCCGCTCTTGCATTGCACTTGCAACCGATTAAGGGAAGAAAAAATCAACCAAAACACACACACACATGCCCAGGGAAATGCAACTTTCCACCTTCATGCCCAACATGCAACGGAGACAAACGATCAGCGTGCCGATGACGATTACGATGACGATCGATCCATGCTGTCGCCGGACGCGTTCGATTGTGACGTTATTTCTGCAGCCGGCGCACCCTTCCGGGCCGCGCGACACTTCCTGCCCAACGGCGGCAGCTCATCGTTCCATAACTAATCGGCCATTGATTAGAAATTGAATCGTTTCCCGTACCGATCTTACAAAGTGGATATGCAAAGTAGGCAGGTGAAACAGTTTTTATTTTCACACAGATATTTCAGTGGGAGATAAAAAGAATGAAGACAAATTTCAAGAAATATATAAAAAAATTGGTGGTATTGAACGAAGCGTATTGATTAAAATCTAGAAACTAATCTCAATGTTTTCAGTGTGAAACTTTTCTAATAACTGTCTCAACACAACCTAAATTTTTAAAAGTAATCTTTAACCACCAGCTACTAGAAACTGGTTTAAACAATATTTCCACGAGAAAAAAATATTTATTTCTATAGCACTTTTAAAGTGATAAAATCATTGAACATTGTTTAAGGCCTTAGACTGTTGAGAGAGTTTTTCATAAGTTGTTCTTGATTGCTGTGTTTCATTTCTTGTGTTTGATATTTGATTGATAATCACTAATTGAAACCAAACAGAGAATGTTTAGAATTTAAATATCCAATATTTAAGTAAAAGTTTCGTATATGACAAACAATAAATATACTCTAAACACTTAGTTCCTTTAGATGGCTCAGCCCCGTCCTAACTCTTACGATGATGAGCAAAGATATACGAAACATTAATGAAACTGTGCAGGATCGTTTTCCTCTTTTTCATCAGGCATTTATTTAAATTCCAATTGTCGATGTTTTTTCTTCGATTTCTTTTCTCCTTTCCTTGTCCTTCCATTCCGATTCGTGAAAGCGACATTTAGCTACGCCAGCTGGAGACCCTTAGCCACCGGAACGGCAGCCGCGCCACCGGTTCGGTCGAAAACCGAAATTTGAAAATCACACACGCGCCCTGTGGCCACCGAAAGCGCCATCGGTGACCGCAACGCGGCGCGACAAATGAGGCGCACCCTCGGTCACTTTCTACCCATTAAGGACAGCCCGCCCGGGCTGTGCCGTTTGTTTTTGTTTCGGAAGAAAACCTCGGGATGCCACGCATCGGGCGGAACTATCGAGCGCTGATTTAAGACGTTTTTCCCGCTCCAGACGGGCCCTGGCCCGATCCCGGTGCACTATTCTATCGCAATCAGTGGCTGCGAGCGCGGCCATTTGTCTTCAAGGTCGACTGGTTTTCGGTAACGGTCCACTCACGTCCTCCTTCTCCATCGGGAGTGTGCGGGAAGGGGGGAAAAACCGGATACAAACGAACCGAATCACAGTGGTTAATTGGTAGAAAGAGAGCAAACGGAACCGATTTGCACAATGCTAATTTGAGGCCTAATTAATTTTAGCCCCCAAGTTAAAAAGAAAGGTTTCAATAATGGTTCAAGGAGCAGGACTTGTTATTAATTATTTTCATCCAACATCTTACAAAAAGGATAAGTAAAGGTGACGAATTTCTGCGTAAAATGATCGTCGCGAATGTACAAGACTCTCTGAAAACTGCGTGCAACTAAAATAAATTATAAGGCTGGTTTTGTTATAAGCCCTATTTAAAATAATCAAAAATTAGCAACAAAAATTTTCTTTAGCTAATGAAATAAATATTCGTATACATTAAAGGAGGTTACAATGATACTGAAATGATGAAAGTCAAATTTCGTTAGATAAAATCTGGGACCATAATCCTTGAGCTGATTTAAAAATTCAACAAAGGTACGTTTAATCAAATACACAATTGGGATCGAATGGTTATAACCCATTTAATAAAAATCTTTCCGCAACAAAAATCCTCAAGCATACAAACAAGGAAGGCGCAAGGAGTAGCGTTTCCCAAAAAGAATTTTTCGACAGACCTCATAAATGTGCAAATTCACCGGGCCCGAACTTAGTAATGTATACCAATATCGAGTACCAAGCATTACGAATGCGTAGCGGTACCTTCTAGCTTAGGAAAGATAAACTGGTATGTAATGGTTAGCTTCCACCGTTCGTTTAGGTTGGAGTTGGAGAAGAAAAAACCACACCGAATTTCCACCCGCTCCGATCTGGCCAGTGGGAGAGATGATTAGGTGACGACTTGGGTTTGGACTCGGAGACCTAGTTTGGTTTTCTTACCCTTTTTTTGAGTACCCGCCACCATGTAAGCCTTATGTTTTCGGACACCGGTCGACCGGGTTTATGTTGGCTGGTTTGAAAAGTCACAAACAACTTTCACGCCACGGCAGGCGCTTCGGGTGCTGTTTGCTGGCTAAACATTTCTTCTTTTCAAAAAAATATACTTCACCTCTCATACACGTCGTACGGTTGTGTGTCTCCCGAACGGCAAGGCGTTACCCAACATTGCGCTAACTAAGCCATCCAGGAAATCGAGACATCGCACTTGCCCGCCAGCAAAGCTTACGTTTCGCGATGGCAGGGCGCGAAAATTAATTGCGAAAAACTATATTGAGGTGCCTAATTTGTTGACCGAATTTGTAACAATGTGAGGCACGGCGTTTTGCTTTGCTTTCTTCTCCTTTTTCCCGCATGTCAATGGGTAATGTTTCGTAATGATGCTCCCGACTTGACACAGTTTGCAAGGCAAGGTGAGAGCACCGCTTTGACCCATTTCACCAATAATTGGAAATAGGTAAACAAGATACTATAATAGCTTTTCTTTCTTAAAAGGATGGTTTTAATATTTTATATCGATTTGATATTTATTTTCATGTTTGATTTTCAACATTTCAATCTCTCAACATACTTTAAGGAGAGGTTAAATAAACACTATTAAAAGATTCCATACCGTAAAGCTATTTCGGTGCTCCGGCATGGCGTTTGGTGCTTCACACCACCAGTAAAAGTCAACCAAGATACGGCGCATCTATATTTCAACCGTGTTAGGTTATTTGCATGTCAAATATTGTCACGACAAAAGTGAGAACGATCCACCCAAGTCGATTCTAGTCGCGCGCCATCCGAGCATGATCGATTGAGCTTGCAGAAGACACACTGTGTTGGCCTGTGTTCACATCGGAAGGAAGTATCGAAAGCATGTGGAAAGTTTCACTCGTTAGCCGTTTGCCAGAAGATGGTCTAACGATGCCGCGTGCTTCTCCGTGAGAAAACATCGGTTCAATTCTACCGAATACTTGTCTTCTGCACTCCATCGAGTAAACATTCGTAAACATCTACTTCTTGGTACAATTCTTCTCGGCACGAAGGGAATAGGAATGCACTTGCAATGTAAACTAACTTCTTCGGAAAATATATGCACATTCGATTGGGAAGACTGCTCGACTAACAAATGATAGGAACCATGTTGCAAATGTTCCCAAGCTAGAAAGGAACAGTACATGAATACATTCTGAGGTTCTGTGTACACCGTAGTACCAACAGTTTTCATAAAAAAGAGTTTCGAAAAACAAACCACCAAAAGCCATTCCAAGCGAACGAACGAAGATGAATTTTATCGAGTGGTACTTAAAGTGAAACCTCTTTTTCGCTATTCTTGCATTTATATTACTTTTCAATGTCTTGGTCCCTCTTGAAACGAGTCTGTAGCTATCTGTAAAGGTACAGAAACGGAACCTACGTCACCCGACAGGAAGCCCATCAGTTTTTGCTTCCGTACATAAAATTAAAAATGACCCACCATTGCTTGCAGATGCGCGAGGTAAAAAGTAAAACTGGGCAAAAGTATAATGACTTCAGGGTTAGGCTGATTCCGCAAAAAAACAAGCAAACAAAAAAGATCGTGAGCAGAAGTCCTTGCCGGGCAAGTGCTTGGGAAGAAGAATAAAAAAATATTTTCCGGAGTTTGCATCGTGAGACCGAACGGATCCCGTATCTGCAGGTTACTTTGCGTACCTGAATAAATATTGGACAGACTACTTCAAACAGGTTTGCCAGACGCCGGAAATTTTTAGCAATGATAATGAGTGTTGCTTCTTTGGATGTGTTAGAAACATTGAATTCGGAGCGTAAATTTTGTTTTATAGATTGATCGTTTTCAGTTAACTTGTGCTTCATCAGATGTTAAAGATATATTTTTGTAAATTAAACTGAGGACATAGAAAAGAAGTTAGTTTCATAAATAATAACTCTATTACACCTAAAACATATAAACTGACTTCAAAGATTATCGTTTTTTTTTTTGTGACGGTTTAAAAACATTTCCATGTTGCGTTCGAACAATTCACTAACACATGTTTTGGATGCGCTTTCTTATCTTATTCTTATTATTCGGCAGGGTTGTTCCGTAATGGAAAAGCGCTTATCGGAAGCTAATAGAGAATCGCGCAAAAACAGAAAACAACACAATACAATTGAGGAGGAGAGATTTCATGTTTGCACCCTCCCCTCCACCGATATCGGGACGCATTTTTCTGTTTAATCAACTGTTACCGCAACCGTCCGGAAAACAAAAAACAAGGGAAATCACTGAAATGCCCTTCCGATGGTACGAACTCTCATCCAATCGGTATGGCGTTTTCCAACGGTGGAAAATATAATCCTTCCGGCAAAAAACAATATTGGTGGTTGAAAGGATTTTCCGCGACGGCCAGTGGGGAAGAAAAAACGGATATGGGCATGCATCCATCCGCCTGCACGTGGAAAACATGGAAAAGGCTGTCATCCTGATGGAGTGCACCGAAAGCGGAACAAAAGGAAAAGCAGAATACATCGTTTCGCTCGATTAGACCGCGGGCAACATAGGGTCATACATGTTTCCGATGGAGTGCACGCCGCTTTCCGTGCGGGTCCTTCCGGAACTCGCAATGGCGGCTCGCAGTTGGTTTTAACAAAGCTTCCCCAAGCGAATGGGAGAAACGTTTGTGAATTTTCCAATACAAAATCCTCCACCGATTGCGATGTTTCAGAACGAAATCAATAAATTGGAGCAGCAAACCCCGGTTTATCCCCGGGAAACATAACCGAAAACATATCATATAATCATTCGCGCAGTGTAAACACATGTGGCTCCTGTATCTTGCTCTCGCGCTTTGCAATCGGCGAGCGGGAAACGCAACGAATACAACATCAAGTGCCGAAATAAAACACGCCATCGAAGGATAAATTATGATAGTTTTGAAATAACGCCCGTTTCCCCGAACCCATCCCAAAAAATACGATGCATCATAAAACAATGCCATGAAGAAATTAAAAACTACATCCATTCGCTGGCATCGCCGTTTGGGTTTCGATATTTCACTGTTTACCCAATCGATCCACTCCAGTGTGGACATGGTGTGTGTGTATGTCCATGCTCCAACTGGAATCCAAACGTTCCCCAAAAATAGTCTACCCCAAGAGCGAGAACCGAACGAACTGCGAAGGGACTACTGCAGCTCGGAAATGTTTATGCAGCATTATTGCAACGACCCGTCAGCGATGGACCGTGTGTGCATGTTGTGTTTTTCCAGCAAGTGACCGGAGCTGGTACAACACTGCGTCGGAATAACATCAAATGTGAAATCAAATTCCATCACAACACGTGCGGCTGGACGTCCATTCGGTTGGAGATTTATTTACGTACCAAATGCCCGAAATAGAATGCAATAAATGTTGACTGAGTATTCTAAAACATGGTTTCTTCCTTGGCGATTATGCATGTTTTTCAAATAATCTAGTAGACATTAACAATGTCAAAAAGATGTTCAAAAGTTTTCAATTGAAGCCTACTTAAATTGATGCATTGAACTTGGACAAAGCGAACCCAATTGAGATGATGCATCGCGTTAATAAAAATATCAAACTTTCCAAGGAAAATCAGGGTTCCAACCATTATCACCAATTGAGACACCCATCATCGGGCCCTTTGACTCATTGCAAGCTACACAGGCACTTGCCTTAATCAAAACTGTACCAGCATGACTCCGCGAAGCAAGGGCACACTCATTGACGATTATTTGGAACTGCACTCGGACCGAGTCTCGATTCCAGAACCAGCTCTCGTGCCAGACGAATCTTACAAAAGGGAAATAAATAACAGTAAGGGACCCGACACGGAAAATACGGCCGGACGTGAAATAACATTCCCTAAAGGAAACCACCATCAACTTCGATATGTTTGCTGAGATTCGAAAATTGAACTTGAGGGGTTTTTTCTTCCCATTTCCCGAACGAATGCAACTCGCCTCCGAAATGCGGGTAGTTTTATCGAGAAGGCCATGTAGACATCATCGACGGAAAGCAGAAGTGACACGGATGTGTGAATGTACAGTTGGAACTGCAATTTACCAGTTGGTTCTCCGTCCATTGCATTCGACGGCGGGTCCGAAAAATGAAACCTTCGGCACGGTAACGTCCGGATGATGGAGAGGAAGACGGTTTGTGCTGACTCAGTCGTAGCGAGCTGATGTTTGATGTCTTCAGTTCCATCGAGCGTCGAGGAAACCGGTCTCGAAGTGGCGCAACGTCTGCGGAAACCGAACGGAAGACAGCTTCTATTTCATTTTTCGACCGAAACCAGCCCGAACAAATTCAAACAAGACAGACGTTCATCTTCATTCAACGGGTGTTTCAACGGCCAAGCTCCCGAACTCCCCGATGCAGCCGGTGAAGTGCAGCGAAATTGCAATTCGTACCGGCTAGTCGGGCGGTAAATTTCTGCCATTTTCTCTCACTCGCTGCGCACGGAATGGTAATATCTTTATCCACTTGTGGTCGCTGATTGATGATGGGCGGTGGAGGGATAGGTTTGGGCCCTGGAAAATCGATAAATCGTCCCTCCAACGGTCGGCGTGTTACGAATTCGCAAAACGAAGGTCTACTTGGATCGGTTTACTGGTTCTGGGTTTCGATTTATTGCGATCGGATAAAGGAAGCTGCGAGCAATCGATACGGTGCAGCTTGCAGTAAATTGAATTTGGCAAACGAATCGTCAAAGGAGCCCGGAGAGAAGAATGAAGCAAAGATGTGGAAGGAAATTGTATCAATGCCAAAAGTGTGATTTTTTCATCGAGGCAAAAAGTATGTTTCGTGGGAATACCAACTAAAAGAAATTTGATTCATATTTTACTTATTTTTGATTTTGTAAGAATCAGCTCACATGACGAGAATTAAAAAGAAGATAAAGCCTGAAACTGTGCGTCAAGCATTATTTTGGAATTTTCCCAATTTAATCTAGCAGTCTATCGATGAAGCTGCAAATAATGGAGCACTTTCGTTTCGTTATCCTTCACCTTCGGTGGGAATAGAATCAACTTTTATCATAAATCGAACCTCCCCCCAGCACGGACGAACCGTAAGCGGGATGATCTCCCATTCCCACTCAAAGTAAAGCTCCCAAGCACTTTCCCCCGGCCTGGTACGCACACATTGTACCCCTTCCGGATATTAAATATAACGAACGTGGAGTTGATGCCGTGCAACAGCGTCCCATTGTCGCACCGGTCGTGTGGCTTCTGTCTCCCGATCCCGGGCTGGATGCAGCATAAAACCGGAGTTCTGATAGCTCAACATTCTTTTTAATAGCACATCCCGGATGGTCGGATGGATAGGCGCTCGGGGTGAAGTTGGGACGAGGAACCAGCTCTCTCCCAACGGCACAGAACGGGCCGGAAACCCATTGTGCAATTAACGAACAGAATAAACTTTGCATCGTTCAACCTAATCTGATCTGAGCGCCATTATCCACGTGGGACGTCGCCCGCAGCGTTCGCATCTTACGTATTCGAGATCGGAGCGAGGAGTCCTCCCTTGTCCGACCGTCGCATTAACCCGGTAAAGGATTGCCCTCAAGCCACAGCCCAAAAAATGCTCGGTGTTTAACACTTTACACCGGCCCACCGGCTCCCAAGGCAGCAACCATCGCAACCCGATCCTTGCGCCGGGCGTAATGGAAGCGATAAATTTGCATTTTTCAATTTTGCCTCCTTGCCGTTTTACCTTTGCCCGGTGGCGGTGGTGGGAAAACTTTTGCTCTGCAATTTCAATTTTGTGTGTATTTTTCTGCGTTTTTTTCCAACGAACAACATTGCGGATGATGTAGGAACTGAATCTAGATTGCAGTTTATCTATTCTTCTCCAGCAAGGATATGCGGCAACTTTTGAATCAATTTATTAAACTAACGCCGTTTGTGCCAGTCAAGTGCGTTTGCGAGAAGTAAAATAACTCAACCAACTATTTAAAAATAGTTTTATCACCGAAACGGTAAACTTTGAAGGTTAAAACCGTTGGGAAGATGAAGTAGAAAAAATAGTTTGCAATGCGACCAATAAAAAACAACTTATAAAGTAAACATCTACAAGGTTGATCGTCGATAGTTTGGAGTAATGTGATGTAACAAATATTATATTTTTTTTTCTTTTATTTGAACGGTTTTATAAACCATTTTTTACTAATATATAATTTATGTGTAGAGTGTGTTTGTTTGTTTTAATTTCTGAGAAGAGTGTTTTAATTTTTGTTTTGTTTGTTTTTGGTTCATGTTTGTTTTTTTTACGGTTTTCAATTCTACTCCATAAATTGAATCACGAATCTTGTTGTTTCGTTAAAACAAGTTGAGTTTCGCGTGGGTAGCATTGATTTTGAATATTTAGTAACCAACATTTTCATTTTTGGAAACTTATCCCAATATTTTGGTTGTGCTAGGGACTTTGCTACTTTGGATATTCCAGAATAAAATTTTCATAAATGTCACTGCCTTTGTGAATGTAAATAAGATATTTACTGTGTTTGATTACCACAATTTAAATATCCGATTATTAAATTATAAACCAGCATTTGTTAAGCTACAGATGGGAGATTTTAAATCAAATTTAAAATACTGACAGACTTACCCATCAAACCGATTGTTGAGAATGATAACGAAACAAATTGTTCACTTTTTGTAATTTGGTAAACTTTCCACAAATACACACAAACACAAGCGGATCAACGACGGAACCGAACGTTCGAACGGATGTACCTTCCGCTATCCGCACCGGATAGTGATGCCACCGGAGGATTTTGATGCCACACGTGGTCCGTCAGCTTCCTGCACGTGTGTTGCGTGTTTTTCTTCTCTCTCTGATAACAACAACTCCTCTTAACCCTGCTCGTCTGACGATCCGGTGACGAACGGTGGCAAGAAAGGTCACTTCCACCCTCGACGCTGAAGGCCGTACGTGATTCTTTTTCTTCGGGGTCGTTTCTTCTTGAGCTTGCTTCACACGCGGCACCGTTTTTTCCAATTTTCACAAGACAACCCAAGCCGGATTTTTCACACCTGTAGCGAACACCACAAACCAGCCTTGTTCGACGCCCGGATCCGGGTCCACGGACATGAAACGGCACTTCGTTCAATCGAGACACAAATTGCACCGACGAAAAATGAAACCAATTCCTTTCGGCCGGTCTAGCCAACGGAAACACATGGGTGTGTGTGTGTACTATCGGATGCTTTCTTATCAATCATCTACAACTTTCTTCTTCACGTCCCGTGGCACACAATTCCACTATCCGTCTCGCTTAGGGATCGCTCCGAACTCCCGAACTTGTGTTGTGTGATAATCCACTCCAACTGAACGAGTTTTCATAAGTTGGCAACGATTTTCCCCGGGGAGACGCCAAAAGTGTTTGGCCGAAAACAATCGACGCCCGGCGGGATGAATTAGTACCTTCCACAGTCACCTTTCGTGTCGTCCAAATTGACGGTTTTGCTCATGCACGTTCGGTTTTTGCCAACGTAAACACCACAGACACGTATCATTAGGCGCCAAGCGTGGCTCAGATCATCATCACGACGGCATTTGACGGTATCAAATCGACGGAAACAATTCGCTGACGCGGTGTTTTTACCCCTGTTTTCCCGGTCTGGAAAAATCAAACGTAACAGGAAAATATTCACACATAGATTATAAGTGTGTGGAACACACAAGATCGCACTCTCACAGGCACTGTGAAAAAACGGCACGATCACGGCACGCCAAGTCCCCGGCGGGAAACCCCAGGAAAATCCTCCAACGAAGAGACCGAATCAGCACAAGAAAACCGAAATTGCTACCTTCGGTCGTTTTCCAAAGGTGTCTGCTTTCCTTCACCGTGTGGTTTGTGTGTTTTGTTTTCTTCACTCAAACGCGGGTGGATGCGTTTCGAATTTCCTCAAACTCTTTCGCATCTACACAGCGCTCAAAAACACATATACACACACTTACGCACCGAAAGATCGACGAAGGTTTCACGTACGAAAGGCCGCGCGTGGCCCACGGAAAAATAAGTAAGCCAAAAGAAAAACTTTGCTGGTGGCCGATGTAAAAGAAAAAGCTCTTAAAACTCTAGCGGTAACTCCCAAAATCTCGCAGCGGGCAGCGTACGTGTCCGCTCGGTAACGAAGGTTTCGCTGAACTGAGCGGCCAGATGAAACGCTCGCGCAACCAAAGCCTCCCATTCGCGTGGCGCCAGAAGCGCGAGCGCGCAACATCGCGATGTGCAAAGGCAAAACATTATGCTCCGAGAGGATGATCGTTCCGCGTTCCGCTGATGTGGATGGGTGGAGGGAGAAATTGGAAGGGGACTTGAACGGTGGGGTAGGAAACGTTTATCGGAGAGCGTAACGTATGATAACGCATTCGCATCTGAGAGAGAAAGAGCCTTTTAACCGGCGCGGTCTTAAACGTCTTTAAGTCTTCATCTCAAGATCGATGCTCGTCTGCTCCTTCTCCCGCCTTTTCTCTCTTCCGAGAGCACTTCCGCCCAGCTGATCGTATGATTGTTTACATTTTTTCCACGCTCCCCGCATTCCTTCGATTCCAGCCAACACTTTGTTTGACAAGGGAGAAGCCCAAAATTCAAACCGGTAGCCACCGGGCTGGAGGACGAACCGGTTTATCCACCATGTGTGTCCGACATGTATGACCATGTCCGAAGGCAACCCTAACCGACCGCACCATCCGGATCGGGATCTCTCATCCCCCTTTGTGCCAATGCCCTTCGTTCGTCGGGCGAGGGTCGTCGCTTTCTCATTTACCGCTAGATTAACGCTACAACGTGCGCACTTGCACTGTTCCCCACGAGTTCCCGATTTTCCCGATTTCCCGAGGAACAGTGGGGTTAGTTAGTTTTTTTTTTGTCTGCCATCTCTCCCCCCTCTTCCGAAACCGGAGGCCACAACCCGAACCACATCATCCCGCTGGGAAGGGACCGGTTTTGCCAAACCGGGTCGACACCGACGCATCGTACCCGGCACAAAACAAAACTGTGTCATTCGGGGTCTTAACGCCGTTGTACGGGGGATCATTCGTGCGATTTTGCATGTTTCTTCTTCAGCAGGGGTTGGCAATATTTTTGCTTTTCATGGTTAAGCGAATTTAACTTAGACAAAATTTCTTGCAAAAAGTAAAAGATTGCAAAAATATCTTGGAGTATCGGATCAGGAAATTAAATTGGGTTATAATTTTTTTGAAATGAAGTCAGCCTTATTTATTTGTATAATAGTTTATTTTTCTTATTCCTTTACTCTTATTTCTTTTAAAACAAAATATTGTTTTCCAATAAACGAACTCTATTTCTTATTACTCGTTTCCTATTTGATAGATATTGCAGGCGAAATGGTGTTTCATTTCCTTTTATTTATGATCGGGCAAGAAACATTTTGCTGTTTCGTTTTATTCATAAAATTAAATAGTTTGAGAAAAAAGTAAAGTTTGCCATACCTATTTAATTTTTCTACCTTTTTCTTTAATTCATCGAACAAACTATCAAATAATTTAGATAGCTTATCTGTAAGCTATAACATTGATCATGAATTAAAATAAACGGAAATACGGAATACTTTCATAAGTACAATGCAATTACATAATAAATTCCGCTGATTCTGTTGGAATACAAACTGCTACAGTTAAGAAAAAATGCTGCTACTATTATGTTAACGTATGCATTAAAAAAAATAGACAAATTTGCATCGACGATAAGAAAAAAGTGAACCAAGCTAATGGATTGAAATAAATTGTATTGTAAAATTACGTCACTTAAGTACTTTAAAAAATATTTTGACGGCCAGTAAGGCGGCCATGCGGTACTTGGCCGAAACTTTAGCCATAGCCGACAAAACCAATCGTGTAAGGATGTTTTTCAGTAGTTGTGATGCCTACATGACCACCTGCTGCTCCACTTGGGTTTTAAATTGTTGGAATAGATCCTACGTTTAAGATTTATCTAAGTTTTTATCTAGTTGGAAGTGGTTGAGGGACATAGATAGGGTTATTAGTGCTGGAATCAATTATGATATTTGGCCAAATTTTGTGATTTTCCGAGCACATGTCTTACAGGAGCTTCGAGCCGGTTTGTTTAAGTGACTGGCCTCGATCGCGTCATCTGTATAACAATCTCCATCTTTTCTAAGTTTTCTTAACTATTTGGCCGGTTGAAGCGACATTTGATCTAAATAACGGAATGATTAGGCCATTTTTCGTTATGCCTGTCGTAACGGCCTCTGTTGCAATAAGGGGTCCTGCAGGACAGTACGTGGCCGGACCAAGGCTTTCAAATAATTTTTCAACCTGTCTCCATAAGAGACAAAATAGTTAAAAATTCATATCAGCTGAATTCGGTGGACAAGAAATGTCTAACAAAATCAAACAAGTTCGTCCCGCGATAATGCTTGGAAGTTTTTACACGTCATCAAACGTAGTGGGTTTGCTGTTTTGGCCACCGCGGATTCAATTTTAATGATGAACTTTTCAAACTTGTTCTGAATTTTAAAAAAATGCTACTCTTTATGTTACTTTCAACAGAAAGTTTCTATCATTTTTGGTTTTTTCAGGAAAAATCGTAAAAATTTGTCTATTTTTTTTAATGCAAACGTTATCATCTGAAAACCCCTGCACAATGTTGTTTTCATTCCTGTATTTTTTCAATCTGGGGCCTCTTCAATATCATTCGGCCTTGTAGTTTTACTGATAAGTTAACTGAAACTGATTTACTGAAACTGAATTTATTCATTTCAGTGATTCAATCAATATTGCCATTCAGCGGATTGGGTCACCACTGAGGAGATAATTTAAATAAAATAATTTTGTTTTCTCACTCAAAAATTCCTTTATAGTTCTTGAAGCCGATTAGTAAAACAAAATATAGGCAATAGCTGATATCAATAGTAGCTTAAATAATATAGTAATCAACTGAAATTTGCCAAGCCCTGCTCCAAGTCTAACATCCCATAACCTCTCCCAGCCACCCTCACCTTGGACGTGATTTCCTCTTTTTTCATACGATCCTGTTTTTTGCTAATTTAAAATTTATTCCTCGCCGTCCGTTCGCGCTTCGCGGTACGAATTTTGTCGGCGGAACTTGTCGTTCGTCACCCGTTCCTGAGGCACTACTTCCCCCACCAAGCCTGTTTAATGTTCCTCCATCACCGATTGGCACCCTGACCAGACCGCGTCCCTAATGGCCACGGTTTGTTATCTAATCACTATCAATTTTTCACTAATTGCTTACCGCTGCTCATCACCCAAGAAAGCCATCAATTCGCAGATGATGATGATGATGATGATAATGAAGAAGAAGCAATGCGTGTGTTTGTCTCCCGAAAGGGTACAGTTTTACTTTATCATTTACTATTAGGTTTTTTCTTTGTTTTTAAAATCACATCCCATTTACTCGGACGGACATCCGCACACACAACGGGGTTTTGGGCCGTAGCATGGATAACTTTAGGAGCGAGACGGTCGAACCGTTCCAAGACCGTTTCCTGCGCCCCGGAAAAAGGCCCGGTGACATCGCGTAATGGCACGATGGTTGGGCGGGGAAATCAAAAACATTTTTTTTTTTCGGGTGGAAAGTGCCACAAGCAGCCCGAAACACCTTGAAACCCCTTGTGTCCCGTGTTTTATCGGACCATATATTTATTGGCGGCGGCACAAAACCTGGTCGTTTGTGTTTTAAATACTACTAACCGGTTCGGTGAATCTTCCGTCCTGTCATTTCGATTGTTTTTTTTATTTCCAGCGTTCGATTAACGCTTTCCCATCTTTGGGTGGCATTTAGATTGGATTTTCTTGTCTTTTTTTCTCCTTTACCCACGGCGTTGACTTTACACTCGCCGATTTGGTGACCGATTTGTTCATCCGAATGTGGAACCGCCTTTTGCATATTGGTCGTACAATTAATGCGATTAGCTACGGTCGCGAAGATTTTCCCGGATGCGCGAATTGCTGTTAGTGGTGATTTATTTGTTTGTTTTATTCCAAGATGTTTAAACCCGAACGAGGTAGGGACGAGGAAATTGTGCCACTCACACGCGAAGAGTGGACATTTGCTAGGGCAAGGAACTAGAGCACGACCAATTAGGCGATTTATCATCAAAACTAAGCAAAACAGTGTGTTTGTGGTTAAACTTTGAGCATTGTAATTTTCCACTCCTTGAGGTTAATCCCAGTTTCTTTATTTGTCTTAAACATCGCTACCTTTTTTCGCATACATAATAACACGCTTGTTTGAAAAAGCAAATCCCCCTATCGTTAAACAGTTTTGTGGAATTATTAAAAATGCAATTATCTTCAAGCTAACATCTCGTTGCCGGGTATGTCTGCAATAACGCTTACATTTCTCGTTATGGCCAAATGTTTTAATCATCGCTTGCACAATAAACTAGCATGAACATGTGCAGCGTATTAAAACCCCATCTCAAAGCTGCGGTAATCGATAACGAGCCCGCAACGCATAAGTCAGCTGGAGCGGCTTCATAAAATTACCCGAATGTGCCGATAATGCACCAAACCGGAGGCTTTTTCTCCCCGCTGGTTTACCGGTAATTTTAAGTCGATCTTAAAAAAAAACTGCCGGCAATGCTGCGAAAGGGGTATATTTTTGCGCCTCTTTCGGCCTTATCGTTCACGCTGCCAACGAGCTCAATCATCCCCATCGCGGGCTTTTCCGAGTGGAAGCCCCAGCCGAGTGTTATAGCATTGGCAGCTGAAAAAGATTTGATGAACCGACCGAACCCGAAGCCTCATAAGCACCAGCATCGCGGAAATGTTTGATCGCGTTCGTTACGGATTCGTCCACGGGATTAATCGCATATTGTTGCCGTGGGGCGTCGATGTTTGGCACTCGGTTTCGCATTTGGCACCCGGTTTGGGGGAATGCGAGGCTTGCGTGCGAGCATCTCTTAAACTGCTCTCTGCGCTGGTCACTTCATAATCTAATATGTTCCACTATCATCAACCACCGTCATCACCGATGGTGGCAATTTTCCTGCCGCGTTACGAAGGCTCTCGGGTCTTAAGAGTCTCCCCGAAACATGGCTGTTCAGTTACGAGTGGAACGCAGGGTTTTTTGTTTTTCACCAGCCATTTTTGATGGACAATTTCAGGCAAACTGGTGCATGTGGTCGCCGTCAGGGAGGCTTCTTCAACCCCGGGGGTAGTGGGTCATCCGTGGTTCCGACCGCGCGGCATGGACAACAACCCCCGGTTGCATCATTTCCTTGTCGGTGAACTCGATTTCGGGTGTTGTCTTCGGCTCTGCTCCAAATGATCGTCCAAACATTTCGGGTTCACAATTGTTCGGGCAATTGTGATTGAGTAATGGAAGTGGATGCACTCTCGCTTGTAACCCGGGCCCGGTTCGTGGCCTGGTGTAACCCAGGCGTCTCGTTGTTTTCTTGTGCACGAAAGAAACCAACGTCCAACAAGAAATGCCACAAGAGGAATGCACTGGACGTTTCGGAGCGAAACAAACGTGCGCTACAAGAGGAAGCGGTTCGATCGTTCAATCAAATTTGAACCAAACATGCCGGCGGCGCATAATAATGGCAGGAAACATTGGGCCGTGTGCGGAACTTGGGACATGAAACAAGAAAAGAAAAGCGACCCATCAGCCATCAACAGTTCGAGTGGAACAGACAGCAGCGTCGGACAGGAACATGAAACTTTTAGGACTTCCACTGAAGATAACAAACACCAAGGAAAGTTGCACTGAAAAAGGCAGTTGTATTCTTTTTTATACATTTTAGTTGAGCGTTTTCCCTTTAAACACGCTCAAATAAAATCAAATTATATCCTTTTGAAATGTTAATTGCTTTACAGAAAAATATTATGTGCAGTGTAAGTCAGTTAGTAACATATTTCAAACAAGATAATTCCAGTTTACTCTTGGATTCAAAACCACATTGAAAAGTGTTTTTTTCATTAATAAATATTTTCTAATTGTTTTCTCAGGTTTTTATGATTGTTTATTTGAATGAAATGATCATATACCGTTCACATTCAAACTGGTAAATTGTATAATATACTAATAATTATCTCCAGTTATTTGTTTTCCTGAAGAGATACAG
>KE525318.1:109675-121450 GCA_000441895.2 Anopheles sinensis | reverse complement strand
TGTTTTCCTGAAGAGATACAGAAGTTTATCGTAGAGAGCAAATTTAAAAACGTAATTCATAAAACCAATGCCTAACATAAAATTTGGATTGCTACAAAATTTACAAAATAAGAAAATAAAGGTTTCTTCTATGAGTGTCCACAAAACCCGAAGTAATAAACACTATAAGAAAAGAAGGGGTTTTAAAATTTTATGAAAAGCTTGATTGTTCAATTCCAAACAAGCAATAAATTTAAAAGTTTTTCCCAAATGCTACAAAAATCACAAGTAAATAAACCAATTACAAAGCTGTTAAACAAAACCCAAAACAGATCAAAAATTTAATAACTAAATTTCATTGATTAAGTTAATTAGGTTACATAAACGTTTAATATCGTTTTAATAGCGTATGTGAAAAGTCGTTTTGTAGTTCCTCCCAGCAACAAACACACCCACATCAGCAGTGCCTATAGGAGCTAACCATCGCAAAGCATACACTGCCGATCGAGGAAACATCACCGTCGGCACATTATAGCATTAGGAAACCTTGAACACAAATTATGAAGCGCGAAAACTGCAAACAAAAAACCCAACAGTCATGAAACAAAACATGGGGATGGGGCGAAACATGCCGAGCAAAAACAAGAGAGAAAACAAGCAAACATACTTTTCAGCAAAATGCGTTCATTTCTTTTCGATGCTCGACCGAACATCTTCACCTGTGGAAACCGTAAGATGAGCAAACGGAAAAATCGCAACGGTTGCAAAACAAATGAAGAGATAAGTCAAGCGGGCGCACAGCTTCTCCAAACGGGGGTGCAAAAAGTCAAATTCCACTTCGTCCCTTGTTGGATGTGTGTGTCTGTGAGGGGTGCTTGGTGCCATAACCTCGCGAAGAAACGACCCTTTTGTACCATTAATTATTCCCTATGGTTTGCTAATTAATTAAAATAGTTCCCCCTGGCTTACTTGCTCGAAATGCAACACCCAGGTTCGGCCCGCATGGTTGGCCCTTCACACCAAAGCACTTCACGAAAGGAGCGAAACAAAACAAAACGCTTCGTCGTCCAGCGAACCTTTTTATTTACATGATGGGTCCCTTTGTTCTGGCTTAAGATGCTCATTTTTAACGGCCCGGGATGGTTGTATGTTGTGGCGTTCGCGTCATAATCGGAACTTTTGTGTGTTCGCGCCTTCCGCGTTTTTGGAAAAGGAAAATGTGAGCCATGTTCGCTAATGAGATGATTCTTCGGAGGGTTTTAATAAAGGTATTAAATACCGGAGTCCTTTCGAGATGAAAATGGAACCCAACACTCAGTTTTCTTGTATAATTAAAGAAGCATTCATATCTGTTTAATTCACGTAAATTAAACGGGCTTCATGAGATAATAATTCTTTATCCTACGTTTACAATTTCTACATTTGAATACAGACATTTAAAGCAAATGCAATGAACTTCTGTTATGCGCAGCTTGAATTACAATTGTTGCATCTTCTTTTATGATGCGATGCATTACGAAATCACAATTCTGTTCCACGAGTTACATGTCTCTTCCCGGGTGGAACAAAAAAACAAGAGCAGAAGCTGGATACAATGAAACACCGGTTTCGAAATGACGGAAAACAAATCTTCTGCCGAAAAACGGAGAAAAGAAACAACCAACCACACATTACAAGACGCCAAATATGCACGTTTCAGGCAGGTAGCAGAAAATTAAAGCAAAACAAACACCGGTGCATTGAAAACAAATGCAAATGTAAGTTTGTAAATTAGTGATAAGTCGGCCGAGAAAAGGGAAGCAAAACAGAAGGCAAACCATTCTTCACGCGGTTTATGGAAATGGCAAGACAATTTCGATGGTTTGGTGTGTGGTAATCTCTATTCCGACCATCCCCGGCTTCGAACGGGAAAACCTCTTCGTCTATCTTTCTCCCAGCGTGCTGACGCATCCGCTGAACTTTGCTACCGGCGGGAAAACTTCAGTGGAAAAGAAAATAAATCTCTCAGTCTTATATGTCTCTTTTTCCCGACTCTTCCCATACAATGGTCGGCTGTAGGAAGATACATTTTTGGTCCAGTTTTTCCTACCCCTTCAAATGCAAATATAAAGCGATAAGGGAAATTAAAATGCCGTAAAACAAATGACATCATCCAGAGTGGCAAAATATTAATTCTAAAACCCCGGTCAGCGACACCGTGAACCATGTTTGACGTCGGTTTTGGTGGCTTAGTACGGATTACTTCGCCCTGCACTGTGCACTATTGTTTGCATACAATTCGTGATAAAAGAAGTTGTTATTACTGTGAACACTTCAAAAATAAATAACTCCTCCCCATTAGCATTCCTAACGAGTTTATCATTCCACTTGTTTTTTCGTATCTTTTTATGCAGAAATTTGCCACTGCATTTATTTTGTGACATTCGTTTTGTTTTTGTCTATGACGTAATATGACAATATTAATTGTTATTACACAAACTTATTCTTCAGCTGGTAAACAAAGTATAAATTTCAGTCAATTATTCAATACAAACAATATTTAAGCAAACAAAAAAATTCAAACACTTTTTTATTTGTAACCAATTTTAAACAGAAATTTTCATTTTTTTAAATAAAATTTAGATCTGCTCTTGTTTAACATCCCTGCATGACCTTTCCTTTTCAATAAATTGTCTTAAACATGAAACAATTATCGTTATTAAAACCTGCAGAAGACATTAAATTTGATCTAATTAATCATTCAATATGCTATACTTTTCCTCGTTCTTTCTAAGCAAAAGGACTTGAAAGGCAGTTAAAGTATACCAAAACAACACACCAACCACTTAAAAAAGGCAAGCAAACAGAACGCCGAGAGGCAACTAGCAGAAGTTCAAGTCGTTTCGCGTTGTGCGAGGAATAAGACCTGACAACGGGACACGCGGTCTCGGTCGCGGCCGATTATGAAATGCAAACTCCGCACATGAACAGTAACATAAACACGCTGTTTTGTTCCCTGCGTTAAGGTAACAGAGAAGCTACGTGAAGAATTAAAACGATGCCATTGTTGCGAAGGTTGTGTGGGTTTGTGCGAGAGCCACCACTTACCTAAAGGGGGAACAACGAAGTAACTTTACCGGTGGAAATTACTTTGGAATGAAACTGCCACATATTTCAAGCAAACACAAAACAACACAGACCATCTTGGGGATGCTGTTTTTGCGAGGAAAACATTTCTGGTAAAAACTACAAAGCGGGACAGCTTGAGGGTGCGTTTGGTTGGAAATATGCGTGTTAGTTTTGCAATCCTGTTGTAAACTGCATCGCAAGCATTCGTCGTCGTAGTGATTTTTGGAAATATAAATGTAGCCAAGTGTAAAGGACATTTCAAGTTGTGAGAGAATATTTTATTACAAGTTTTGAAAAATAACATAGTTTCCCTGTTTAATTTAAATATAATAGCTTAAAACTTCTTTGTTTCCACGAAATTGTTATCGATGTTCGTTTTATGCAGATCAAACGTGATTCGAAACCGAACCTACTCCATATTCCGCAAGAGGGCGCTAAGTAAGATGTTGTACGCAAACGGTGAAGCGTTTTTGAAACGTTTTTACATTGTTTAGTAATTTTTAACGAAATTGATGCTGTTCAACGTTTTCAAAAATTAATTCTTTTCTCTTTTTGAATCCAAAAACTTAAATTTATTTCTTGCTTTCCCATGCTCAGCAGAAAATATATTATTTTGTTTCCAAAAGCGGCAAAGCTAGCTCGCGCGAGAAGCGTTTTGCCGAGCAGTGCAATCATCCCAGTGCACTCGTCAGCGTCACTATAGCAACGAAATAACAATATATAGCGAGCAATTTGCTGCGAGAGACATTATTCAGTCTAGCTTCGAACGGAGTGGTTGTTGAAAATAGAAGAAAATTTCGGAAAAATTTGGGCCTTGAAAATTTTAGTGATTGAGAATCCTCTTTTATCTCGAAACGAACGTGTCTTTCCGAATCCATCGCCTTTTCTGGAACCACTTTAGAACACAGCGCATCCGACGACACTCCTCTGCGTTCAACGCAAGTAATCTATGTAAGTATGTTACGGCGAATTTTTCAGCTTCATCTCTTTCATCTCTCCGGGTCAATTTGTCGACAATCCGGAACATGGTCCGAGTGCACGTCGGTTCCTTGTCGGAAGGAACCTTGACCCAATTCTTAGGCTGGGTCTACCTTCGCCGTGTGTTCCACCATCTAGTAAGCTTACTGAAGTAATTTTGTGTGGTTTTTCTTCTCCGTTTCTGCGCGCAGAGATCTTTGATCCGCTTTCGTGAAAAGTCGAAACCACACCGTAACCGAAAATGTGCGATCCGTGCTGTGGACCCTGCGATCCGTGCTACTCCTGCTACCCATCCTGCGTAAGACACCATTGCTCTTCCTGCCACAAATGTGACCGCTGTACCCTGTCCTGCTGCACCAAGCATCGTTATCATTTCTGTTACTTGTGCCTACGTCATCACTATTAAGTTCTAACCAATTTCCCCAAGCACCCAGCGGGCACATCCATCGGCTTTCCATCATGGCACCTAATTTTTGTTCCTTTAAAAGTGTCGCAGGACTACTGCGATCCTAGCACGCATTTATTCGTTGGGCAAGGTTAATTGCGTTCGAACCGTAAAACCTAGGAAACTACGCAACGCAGGAATGTGTGACGGAGCTGCTACTGCTTCCGTTGCCGAAAAAATGGGGCAAAGGAACGTCGCGTGTAATATCTGCTGCGTGTTCCTTGATTCCTTTCGAACTTCCCCCAGGCATTATTCAATCATTCTCCGGGCTACTCCCAATACAGAGACTCGGTCGTAGATACGTTTGTCTACCATCCGTAGTTTTCATAAACTTTAACAAATTATTGTGGAGCAGTACGGGAAAGAGGGTTACTCGGAAAAGAATGAGGTGGTCCCCCCTTAGGATGCGGATGTAAATCCTAGCAAAACGCGGATGACGCTCCCTTTTAGAGGCTCGGCGACGGGCTTAACCATGAATGTTGTTTGCGTTACGTGTGTACAAATCGATACTATTTCGCGAGCGCACCTCCCATCCTAGTGTCCCAAGGCAAAAGGCATCGGGGAAGGGTACGGTGCAACATTGTTTGAAATAGTATTCCGAATTTGGATCAATGCCGTTGAGCGAGCGACTGTTTTCGCGTTTTAAGCAAATCCTCGTTAGTTCGATGATGAGCGAGCACAAAACAATGGTAAACGGAGGCGGGGGCCCGTCACATTCCGGCAAAAGCAGTGGTTGAGGTTAGGCTTCCCGTATAACAAATGCACCGTGACCTCACCGAACTCCCGAACCAAGCAAACTTTGCGAGCATTCTGGGCCGAGGTTCGCGCGTTAGGAGTCCTCGAGCGAAGCAATGTTTTCATTCTAACTTACTAGCGAGTGTAGTAGGCCATGGATAGGAAAGCTTCATTTCGGTGATGTGTAAGTTCAAGAATGATAGATAGTAGGCTGTAGCGCGCATCCCTTTCTCCAGAAGCGAAAGTTTTTCGTTGAATTCCAAGGACTGGCTAAATAGCGCGGGGAAACCTTTGTGGTTCTAGCGATCGATGTCCTTTGAAAAAATTTAGTACTGTAATCTACACTTCTAGCAAGGCCATCAGAAGATAGCAGGATAGCACTTTCATATGTTAACAAAGAGATCGTTCCATCAATTGGTATCCAGCTTGTTAACTACCAGTCATGTAGTTTTCTGTTATAGTGCAACCAATGTGATTTGTTGAAAGACGTTAATTTAAGTCCAAATCCCGAGATTTGTTAAAGCTCATATCTGTGATCAAAACTAATAGGTATTCTGATGTTCGAAATCTGTAGATATCCTATTCTACGGTTCTCAACAGCCAGATGTCAGGTCAGATAGACAAACGTAGTTTGTGTTACTCAATAGCGATGGGTTAATTTATATGCACCGAACACGACCAACCGTTTGAGAGATCGATAGTACCGAAGGGAGTAGCTTTCTTTCTTTCGCACAGATACAGGGCAGGATTTCTCTCTAGTAACAATAACTTCCGCAACTCGAGCCTGGATATCGCGTGACATAGATTCATTTTTATTTCCCCCAGGCGCCCCGTTCCCCTTCCTATCGGTGTTGGTGGAAGCGTCCACTGATAGTGTTTGACAGTACCAATACGGTGCACTACACCTGGAATCTGCGCCGTAAGGAACCGAACGTTGCCGACATTCGGTACGAGGAAATGTACGACTGTTACGGGCGGCGAGTTTTCTAAATTTGATGAATTCTCACACTCTTGGACGGGGAACGGGGTATGGTATATTTGTTTTTGTGGTTTACCTCCTGAAGAAGAGCTTGTTTACTATTCTTCAATTTATCCTTGCCTGGAGCCTATTCTCGCTTCTTCACTCATTCGTTACGCTTACCACTACTAGAATCCCTGCCCACCCTGCGGTCCCTGCGCACCCTGCGGTCCTTGCGGCCCTTCCGGACCGTGTGATCCATGTGGACCATGTGGACCATGTGGACCGTGTGATCCGTGTGGACCTTGCGTTCCGTATGGTGCGTGTCCACCGTGCGGTCCCTGCGGACCGTGCGATCCCTGTGAACCTAGCACTCGCACAGCGCACGACCTTAACTGCATGCCCCAGTGTCCAACTATCTGCCCTCCGCAACGCTGTGGTCCACGGTTCATCACGGTGCAGCAGCCACCTCGGCTGGTCGCCCAGAAGAAGGTGATCAACTGTTCGCGCACCGTCATCGACAAGCACGTGGTGCCGCAGACGAAGGCGATCGTCGAGCCGAAGCTGATCTATCAGCCCAAAACCATCTGCGAGCCGTGTATCATCTACAAGCGGCGCACGGTGCCGGAACCTCGCATCATCTACTACAAGCGCATCGTGCCTGACCCGAAGGTGGTCTGCACGCCCCGTGTCGTGGTTGAGCCGAAGGAGATCTGCACCACGCTCGTGTGCCAGCCCAAGCCGCAGGTGGTTCAGGTGCCACCAGCGCGCGATTACTGCTGCGTACCGGCCGGGACTACGTTCTACAACAATCCCTACAACTGTCCGCCGAGCGTTGGCCCGATCTGTGGTCCCAAACGATGCTAGGGAAGCGACTGGGGACGAACGAGCGACTAACACTGGAAATCCGTTGATTGGGTAAGTATGCAAAGGTGTACGAATGGTGGTATGAACGCTTGCCGTGTTGTCGTTTCCGGTTTCCGGACCGTTTGAAGAACATTAGAACGCCATTCCACCCTTGTGTCTTGCCTGCTCATCGTATTGCCCGTATGGCGATGACATGAAGCGACAAACTCTAACGAGCTCTCTTCATCTCATTACATATTGATTCCCACAGCTCCCGAAACCATGCAAAAGTCGTGAACTTCGCGGAGGACTCCTGATCTCGAACTGCGAGTGTCTGAAGCGGAACGGTTTGCAGCACGACTGTCCCCGTTCTCAGTGTCAGGTATGCAAACAACTGAGGGTAAAGTTATCACTAGAGTTCCAACACTGATTGCTTGTATTTCTTATTTCCTAGGGAAAACCATGTTGCCTAACAAAACCTGAGGCAAACTGCTGCCCATCGCAATGGTCTCGACGCTACCGGTACGTGACGATGGGCAAGAAGAGTAATCCGGTTCGTCCATCACCGAAATGCTGCCTACCAACCGGTGGTGGTGGCTGCAATCCGTGCCCGATCGATCCAACCTGTTGCCCTCCGGCTAACATCTGCGATCCGTGCTGTCCACCAATGTGCGGTCCTAGCATTCCAACCGGTTGTGATCCGTGCTGCCCTCCGGTGTGCGATCCAAGCTATCCACCTGTTTGTGATCCTTCGTGCAGTGTCCCATACTGTAAGTACCGCACAAGTAGCAACTAGTTCGTGTTCGATTGACTCACGTACGGATCCCGTTTCGCACACCAGATACTCTGAAACGCATCCGTTCGGCCGTGCGCCAACCGACACCACGCCCCAAGATAGCCAAAACCAACTGGTACTGCCCACCACGGCGACCAATCTGCAGAGTACCGCTTCCGTGCCACTTCCGAGCACCTTGCAAGGCCCATTGCTACAATGTGGATCGATGTTGCTATCCTCTAACGAGATGCTGTGCCGTGCGCTGGTGCGTTTCTCCCAAACACTGAATGAGTCAATCGAACCTAAGCCCCTAAATCTGATGAACGATGACACTAATGAAACATATGCTCCTTGCAGGTGATCCATGCGGACCGTGTGATGAAGTTTGCCTACCAAGTGGACCTTGTTAATAAATCACTAAGCATCTGCCTGTGTTAAACACACCCGTTCCAAATCAAAAAGCTCAACGTAGTTGGCTGCCAGCTGTGAGACTTTGCCGCGCACCGTTATCGAACCTTATAGTAAGAGCTCCGTTCGCAAAATTTACTTGTTGATGATACGTTCCGCCCAAATCGGACATCCGTGTGTTTATCTCTGTTGCAATGTTAGAATATTTATCCTACGAAGCGTTTAGCGAAGCTCAGCTTGCTTGTGATAGCGTTAGCGCCTACGAACGCGTTGTCCATTACGTAGCATCCATGGATTAGATCATGTCATCAGAATTTCGTCAATATTGAGTGCGCTGAGAGCGATCCAACGAATAAAAAAGCGAATAAGCGATGGAACCGATTCGGAAATCAATCTAAACGCATACCCCCCGTTTGGCTTTTATTTCTCTTCTGTTCGGGTTACAGGGAGGGCATTCGAGCGTGTTGGGTAGCTACCGTTCTAAATCTTACATGTAGAAAATATTGGGTTGAAGGTTTTATCTGAAAGAAGTTGGTGCGCTCATCGTAATCAAACCATCGTGTTGAGACCGACGATGGGTTGACTTTTGCTGCGTGCCCGATCGTCCCACTTTTTGGCGGCGCTAGCAACGAACCCTGGCCGGATCGGTGAGTCGAACTCGTCCCGACCATCCTCAATCTTTCGGGTGCTGGTGCTACGCTGCGAACACCGACAATCGCCACCAACACTGTGCTGGGACTCCGTCGGCGAGCTATGGTTGGAGGAAAAGTTTGTCCGGATAATGTTCAGTGGCTTCGCAGGTGGAGCCGGTCTCGAGCGATGCATCTGCATGGCCTCCTGGTCGAACTTGTCCGCCGGCACGTAGGTGCTCCTTCGCGAGGGAAGAATGTCGTCGACAAAGGAGTCGTTATCATGATACCCTGGTGAGCCACGATGTTGCGGTTGTTGATGCTGATGTTGGTGCTGTGGCTGATGGTGATTCTGTGGCTGCTGATGATGGTGCGTCGGTGGTGGGGCATGTGTGGACGAACGGTTCGTCGGATACGCCGGGCCTGCATCTCGATAGTTCCGCCGATCGCGATAGTCGTGCCTCGGCAGAAACTGAATCTCCTTTCCCGCGATCCGCCGGCTTTCCTCCGGAGCGCGGACGTGCGCAAACACTGGCACCTGAGCCGAAGGGTACACCTTCCGCTCCACAATGGACTCGGCACTGCGGTTCAGAAACGGTTCCTCGCGATAATCGTGCACTTGTTGGCTACGAGCACTTGGTGGCGCATGGTTTTGGCTCTCCGGTTTCGAGACGACGAACACCGTCGGTTCGGTGGTGGCGATGGTAGTGTCCGTTGCGACGTCCTTCTTCAGTATCGGCCTATCGGTGGCGTCCGTGCCACGGCCAGCTGTCAGGGTGGACGTGTCCGTTTGCGTCATGTGTGCCGTCATGCGTGCCAGCGGATCGGCCAGATCGATAACGAACAGGATCGCCACGACGAACGACAGGCAGCCCAGGATGATGGCATTGTCGTGCAAATCCGGATGGACCTGATCGATGGAGGCAAACACCAGACCGCCTGCGGGGACATAATCACATTCCAAGGAGTAATCGTGTCAGGGACTCGGATAAACCTCATCTTGTGGTTTGAGATTTCTTACCTGCAGCGAAAAACAGAAGCGTGCCGAGCGACAGCACAATCTTCTCGAACAGATTGGGACGTGACTTGGCGTCGACGCATCTGGAATGGCAGTCACAAAGAGGAAGTTTTAGTCACTTGTTTCAGGTGCCGACGAATCTAGTTGGACAAAAAGCTCCAACAAATAACTACAATCGTGTTTAATGAACGCAAGACCCTGCCACCGAATGTGTCATGTTTTATAGTACCACACATCGGTTCGGGTACAGAAAACGACCATTGTTCGGTGGGACATGTGAATTATGCTAAAATTGCTAGTCCACCCCACCTTCCCGCCATTTTGATCCCATGCTTGTTTGCACCAACGGTCCCGGGTATGGCCACGCATCTTGCGCAAGACACGTCACCTTCAATGGCAACCTCACCTCCAGAGGAACGCTCTTTGACTCACTCCAAGCTGCGCGTGGAAAGAACGAAGGGCCAACGTTTGCCGAACCGATCGAAGGGTAGGAAGGAGGCCAAAAATGTCACCACACTCGGTAATGAAAAGTCAACTCGGAAAACAATGGGGGGATCGATGGAAACGTGCAAAAAAGAACCCCCGTACGCTACGCATGCGCAAAAGATGAAGGTCATCTCGCGTGAGCAGAACCGACATTCCGTTGTTTGGGTTTCCCGCGTTTGCGGAAGGAAAATGGTCGGGGTTGGAAAACAGTGCCGATAAAAGGTGAAAACAGTCGCGCTACTTATGAGAAATGGCTAAACCTTCGCCAAGATCTGTTCGCGACCAACTCCGTTGTATTTCGGTGCAGTGTAACACTGTGAGCCTCGGTTAAGTACCACACTTCAAGCCAGCTTCTTCCCACGCACTCCACATGCCCGGAGCATTGTCTCAAGCTCCTTGTCGGTACTAACCGAAAGAAAACCCTTGAAAGGGCCTCGGGACACAAGGGGAAGGGCTAGGAGGAACGACAAAAGAAACAACAAACCATGACAACAAAATGGCAATCAACACTAAACGCTTCCGAGGACCAATGCCGTGCCGGGGAAGGCTTTCGTCGCTGACCTTGTAATTAACATTAGTGCGATGACTATCGTGTATCCACCGTAGACGATGTTCGTAAATGCATTCCCGCCGCTGCTCCAGGTTATGTTGTGTATCAGGCTCCATTCGCTGGATGGTTGGAAACGAAACGGAAATAAATTGAGATGAAAAGTAAAATTATCAGATTTGTATAAGTGGTTTAATATTCGATACAATCCTCGGCAATGTGCAACATGCAAAATAACAAATTAAAAATACAGACTCTCAAGTTAACCTCACTTTAAAAACCACTTAATTAAATATTGCTTCTGTCAATTTAACAAATTTTCATATACGAGATAACAGACGTACGTGTATTATTTTCAACGTGGGTGTTTGTTTAGAAAGCAAGTAACCTAGTAAGCAAATATTTAAAAAATATATCAAAAAACAAAACAAACAGGGAACTGACCAAGTTTGGCAATATCTAATAAATTTAAAAAAACAAACATAACAGCATGTGGATTGTATTAAATCTATACACAATATCATGAAATGAGAGCAAATAAATGGAGTTTCAGCCTAATCGTGTTCGTTTTTGTTTTTTCAGTTTTCAGACCAGTAGAGAAAGATTTGTATCACACAACAAAACAACATTGAACAATGAATAAGTTTGGCAATATCTAATAAATAAAAATATGTACATTTACAGAATGTGGATTGTATTAAATCTAATTGAAAATTAATTGAAATTTTAGCTATTTCTTGTTCGTTTCAATTTTCAGTTTTTCAGGCCAATAGAGAAGATTTATCATATTTGCTATTTTGTTGAACGACTAAAAACGAATTTGTAGGTACACTGCAAAACGAATTTCTTTGGGTTAGTTTACT
>KE525318.1:2795-109655 GCA_000441895.2 Anopheles sinensis | reverse complement strand
TTTTCTAAAATTCAACTGTAAGTATTCGATACTCACAAAAATATTGTTATAACTTTGTTTTGTATTCGGCGAATTTTGTTCGAAGATTATTATTAATTAAATTACTTTTATTGTTACGTTTTTGTTTATTCAATTACTTTTTTAAATTTTGTGGCGATGCATGAAAAATGGTTTATTTTAAATCATAAAACCAGAAACCATGCTTACAAGTTCCAAAGTTGTGCTAAATAATATGCGCTATGGTTCTGTGTGCTAGAATCGAACAACGGAAGTGGTAATTATTCAAACAGTGTCACAAACCGATGACAAACGTCCTCGGGGACCAAGTACCACACAGATCAGTTACTCTACGGCAATTAACCCCTGAGGTTTGTGGTTTGTACAGCTTTTCTTCTATGTTCACCTGCAGTAAATTACATCCGCAAAAGGGTTATCTTTGTGTGCAACTAGTTACCGATCGTCTTGAGACCAGCACCTCCGGCTAAGGTAATTAAGTGGCCGCGTCCACCTCGGAACTTACCGCGACAGCTTCTGGTTCCGCACAAACACACGCCGTGACTCATGGTCGGTGATAATCTTCGTAATAACGCACGCCACACAACCTAGCTGTATTTTAAACGATGAGACAGAGAAAGATGGAGGGATAAAAATGCATTCAACATTAAAAGGCACTCCGATCTCTCATGGCATACTAAGTAGAACTTACTAATTCTACAAACTTTAACACTATTCTTGCTGCCGGTTTCACCATATTCTTCGCTGATGGTTACACTGCTTCAAACGATTCCTCAAAATCCGAATGCACACGACAAAAACGAAACCGATCCGCACCCACGAAGCGCCTCATGCAGATTGTTTGCTTATGGGAGAAAAATCTTTTTCTTTTTGCGATACTGATTATATTTTCTCCAAACTTTACAACCCGGATTAGTTATCGCGCGAACGTTTAAACGAAACAGTTTAAGCGAGATGTTTTGTGGCACATTTAAAATAATGAGGACACTTTATTAAATCATCCAATCGTGTACGATTCAGCAGACGGGCACCAATTCGTTGTTGTTTTTTTTCTCATCCAAATTCATCGCTTGACCAACGGCAGCACATTTCACTCGGCATTATGTTTAGCGACCGATGCCTTCCCGCTATCTTTCACTCGCGAACTCTTTGGCGAAACATGTTTTTTATTTGCCAAATGCGTGCGGGTATGTTTCAACACAGTAGGAATTTTCCTACTACGTTAGGCTTTTCTTTTTATTTCGTTTTTTTTTCTTGTTTTTCACCACAAAAACACAACATGCACAAACACATCACCGTTTGGGAGGATCTTTCAATTAGGCTCCCTCTTCATCACCATCACCGATCGTTACACATTCTGCGTGACTAACACTTTACATTTTTCGCATTTACTTTCCACCAGACGCATGTTTCGCACTTCACGCATCGTTCAAGTTACTTGTCCTACTGACAGCGCTAGTAGTGGTTGATTGAAACGACGACCAGACGCCTGATAAGACACCCGTGCACCGACGTTCGGGAAAAGGCGAAATTACACCAACGTGTAACCACCGTGATCGGTCGATCGTACCCGTTTTCCGAAAAGCGATTCCACCGCGTCCAAGTACGTACGCAAGTTTCCGTTCCGTACCGTTCGGTGGCTAATCAACGAATGGCTTTTCCGACCCGGGTGGGCGATACTTTTTTCCCACCCACCCGGACGAGCGCGACTAGCATGAAGTACACGCGAGAGTGAAACAACACACATGTGGCCATCAGGTGTACAAGTATGCACGGAACAATGCAAGTGTAGATAGTTTTAGGTACTACAGCTAGGAGGAAGGGATGAATTCATAACCTAACGCTTCGAATGCCGTATGTTTGTGTGGCCGCGCATCGACTCTAAAGGCGGCACGACGAAAACAATGCTCCTCTAAGACGTCGACTGACAACGACTAGCCCGAGACTAAAAGTCAGGTGTGGCTGTGTGGATTTTTCCGTGTGTTTTCTACTAGTTTAACTTCCCCGCAAATAGCAGTGGATTGAAAGAAACAAAACTTAGGGCGTTGGTTGGATTTGCATTCAACCGGAAAGTAGATGCAACGCGCACATGTGCACGATCCATTTGCGACGATGGAGATGAATGAATTCCTCTTAGAAACTCGAATTGCAACGCAAAACACCTGAAGGGCGTTGCTCTCCAAATTTATGATATTTGCAGTGGCTCGTGTTGTGAATTTTGACAAATTGTCGTCCCAACTGGAAACATATCGTTTGTGGAACACTTCTCTTCCCACAGCCCAACACAATGTCGCCCGTTCTTATCGGGGCCGTCGTGCGGAGTCAACTGCCAAATGGCATCGTATGTCGGTTCCGACTGCCAATGGGGTGTATTTCATTTTTCTGATATGTCGCCACGGCATGAGAAAACAAAAACGATAGTGAAAGGCTTCTTTACAGGCACAACATTTCTTCACACATTTGTGTTTGCAATAGGACAAATTATGTTGACTTTCTGTTATGTATGGATTTATATTGAATTTTTTTTTTAAATTGAATTTAAATTATGAATTGTATGGTACAACCAAACCTTTTTTTCCGGCACAGTTTACCCATACTTTGAACCTTAATTTTCTTACATATGCAATAGGCTATACAAGTACACTAGTTTTGATTTTACTTTATGTTAATTCAATCAAAACGGCATAATACAATCAACATCCTTGATAACACTGATAAAAGGGCCAATCTATGAACTGAAGCATGTATGTAGATGTACCGTTATGTGCGAATTTGAATATTAACTAGTAAGAGGTAGAGATAAATTTACAAAAACGAACCATTGATAGCAGAAAATGTAGAAAAAGTTTGCAAAACATGTACACAAGGTGGTAAGAATAAATAAATGAAACCCATTGAGAGTTACGAAAGAAGAGATTAAATAAAACACTTTCATACTTTTACACAAACATGATAACACGTTGAAAGTGAATCCCAACAGTCAACCGTATTTCAGTTTAGGTTAGCATATCAATAAGCGCTTTTTGCGTTCCTCTAATCAAATAGAAGGTGGTTTGTACCGAAATGATATTATTTAAATTTTAGTTTATTCAAGCATTAGTTTCAGTTACATAACCATATTTAAAAACAAATATTCACACGGACAAACTATTGATCTCCAGAAAACCTACCACCAGCAGGAGAAATTTACATAGCATGAACACAAGGTGATAAGAACGAATTAAAGCAAATATTTTGTTAACTCAAGCAAAAACTGAATTAAGAAAAGGCATTTCACCGAAATGTTTACCGTTTGAGACGAATTTCTGGAAATGATAAGCCGTTGGAATCCCAATGTTCAGCCGGAGTTCAGTTTGCGTAAGCATATCAATACGAGGTCAAACCAATGGACCAACTGCTTATCACGACTGGTGCACAGTTGGCTAAACTAACCTTGTGAATTTACACTATCAGTACCATATCGTATTTTTAACACATTTTATGGATTTTGCGTTTCCTCTCGTTGGATAAAAAGAGCTTTCCGAAAGAGATTTGTTTTGCTAAAATCTTTTTTTCTGGATGTCAAATAAAATATAATAAAATGTAATTATATACAATAGAACATATAATAAAATAATTTATTCAAGTATTATAAACTTTTTTCTACTTGTAGTAAGATATTTGTATTCATACACATTTGATTTTATTGCAAAATCATCAAATCAAGTTTTATTTACTTTACTGGTTTTATATTCACTGTGGGTTCATTCCAAACTATCTAAATATTTAGCAAGAACTTCTGGAAAATAAAACAATTGGACTAATATAATCATCAAAATTATCGTATTTATAAATTCAATTCAAAATTTTGCAGTACATTTAGCAACGTGTGCCTTTAAATAAATTAAAATCCTTGGCAGGAAAAATGGGCCGGTTGTGTAGCGTAACAGATGTTGCCGATGGCTAGTTGTAAACAACGTCCCATGGCACAGAGGCTCAAAGTCCGGCCTTTTGGTTTGTACACTTCATGAAACCAATTTTCAAAATCTCTCTTTCATATGAAAAAAGAATAGTTTACTAGAAAATATCCAAAATATTACTCATTTTAGTGCACAATTGAGAGAGAAAAAGCCCTTAAAAGTTGCGCAAAGTGAGAAAAATCATGTTTTCTTTCAAAAATTTGCTTCGTTTTGCATATTTAATTTGGAATATTTATAAAATATTTTTTCTCATTGTGCATCATTGCAAAGGAAATTTTCTTGGCTATCTAAAAAAATTATTAAAAATGCAAACTTTATCAAAATATTTAAACACTTTTCAAAACTAACCGAAAAACTCACATATATTGTTTGATATATAGTTACGAGTCATCCCTGCAGACGCAGCAACGACATCATGTTCGCTCACGATCATCTACCACCGGACCCTCAAGTGCGGCGCACACCTGACGTTGACGAAGCATCGGATCCACGAGTACGGCGCATACCAGACCTGTTTTATTGTGCTCCTTTCGGACACACATAATTATATAATTTTTCATAAGGCAGTACTTTTTTGGAACTAAACGGAACTCTTTGGGACCATCAAAATCAAACACAACCGATAATTGTATACAAAAATTTGGACGACCGGATCGCCCCTCTGGCTGAATCACTGTGCATGGCCACCGTGGCCAAGTTTTTGCAACCAAGAGTTGGAGGGAAGAATGGAGTAAGAACTATTTATGGAACCACGTGATAAGCGATAACAGATGTGGCGCAAACGGCTAAGACCACCGCGATGTCGGGTGATGATTCGTGGCCATCTGTCCCCCGTTCGAAGAATGCCACAGTCGCTCTTTAGAGATCGTGGAGCACAGAAGCCTAACGCCAGAGTCATATCACCAATTGGGAGTGTTGTGCTCAGAGGCTCGAAGAACAGAGAAGTGCTTTTTCACTGTGAACAACGTGTGAAATTTTTAGAACTTTTGTCGTAACATAGGTAAAAAGAATAAAAAATGTTAGTTGAGGAGTTATCAGAAGTAATGGTTTCGATTTTTATTCTTTAATTTTGTAATAGTGCAATCCCTGGCAACTGTGTGAAAAAAACACTTCAACTTCAACCAAGAGAGCACATAAAAGCTAGTCAGTATATTAGGTGTTTACGTTAAGTTATCAAGTGTTTTTATTAGTATTTTATTTTTAATTTATTTTCGGTGGTGTGTGCAGAAAACGATTAGCAAAAATCCCTAAGGAAGATATTGAACCTATATTGAAGGCAGCAGCGAAAAATCATCATTTCCAACACCAGGTTAGTCAAAGTTGCATAGTGAAGTTTGGTAACACTTTAAAATTAATCCGTTCTCATCGGGATATAGAGCTCTTAACGACATCATAGTGTTCAGTTGGATGAAAAACTCTAACTCAACAAATATCTATTATCAATAAAAAATTCTTTACTATTTTCCTCATTAAGCAAATTAGAAATCCTTCTCCTGCTTTCAATCTTTTCAGTTGTGTTGAAACCGAGTTTACCAACCGTTGTTTGAACATTTCAAAACCCAAACCAACTTGCCAAGATGTCTTCGTCGTCAGTTTTCCAAGCGAAACCAAGAGAGAAGACCAATGTCGTGGAGAACAAAGCCATGATAGGCGCTCGGCACGGTTATGACTTTGTAGATCTTATTACAATGGCAATCATGCTAAAGGCTGGAGCCATGATCGATGAAGATAAGCACTTCAGCTGTCAGCTTTCCATAGAAGACGCCAGCGCGGGAAAGTTCGACGACATCGTATTCAGATACACCTATAACGGTTCCGCAAACATTCTGAAAATTCAACTGAAGCACAAAATAAGCAACGAAGGGGTGGTGAAGCTGGAAGAATTAGTGGCCCCATCGTCCTCTAAGGCTTTTGGATTAGTTAAATATTTTCTATCTTGCCTCGAGCAAAAAGAGAAACCCACCGAAAATCAAAAATTCATACTATGCACCAATGCACAGATGGAAGAAGGAGTTAAAAAATGGTTGGATCCGGTAGATTCCCAGGATAAATGTGACATTTTTGAACCGATCGGAGCAACATATTATCGACTCAGCAAAATAAGTGACGGGAAACAAAGAACCTCAAATCCGACAATAAATGCATTGAAAAAAGCTTCCGAGTCCTATCGCTTAGCAGTGCTGCTGGCAAGCCATATTTACGACCAAAAAGAACTCGTTCTTTTCGCGGCTAAAAATGATCAAAGAACAACACTTTTGGTCAAATACAACAAAGCGATCGTTCACCATATGCTAGAATATTCTAAGGAGGAAAGAGTTTTTCATATCAAAAAAGACTTCTTTACCAATACCAACTCTAATGTACTAAAATTTCGACAAATGTTCGAAACTGCGTATAAAGAGATTGCCATTCGTTTCTCGAAAAAACCTACTCCCAAACTAAGTGTAGAGCATTACGACGTCTATGCTGATATGAAAAATAAAAGGCTGGAGTCAAATAACAAAGAATTACAAAGGCTTATTAGGGAACTTGAACAAAGCGATCAGAGCCCAGCTTTTCCAGAGAACGTCGTAAATGACAAGGATATAGATTGGTTCTCCGATAAATTTCTTATAGTTTGTAACACGTTCAGTGCCGATATGTTACAGGCTAAAATTTCGGAATTTTGGAGAAGCCTCAATATTTGTGGGTTCAAATTACTTGGAGAGTTTGAAATGAAAATAGCATTCCACCATTTGCAAAAACACGTGTCCAATTGGATCAAATCGTCGTCAAACAATTCCCCTCTAGGTACCGGGGAAATTGCGAAAATTTTGAAAAAATTGAATAGCTATCAAAAATATAACCACCTTTACTGTGCAAGTAAAAACTACAAAAATGATCTACAGAACCCCACTCTGACTGTGAAAACTGAAAGCCTCAAAGAAAAATCGCTTTTCAACTCGCTTGCATCATTCCTAGAGGATTCATCTGACGGCAATAGGTTACCCTCAAACCATATTCTCACTTTTACGACGCACTACAGTCCACTAATGATTTCGAAAATTGTATACCAAACATTGAACCTAATTCCTAACTTAAAGGATGACATTATGTTCGTTGATGCCACCACAAACAGAAATAAGTTAGATGATATAACACAAATTTTAAAGTCATTCGATTTACCTCTTGTGATGGTGATTGAGTTTGAGAAAACAGATCAACTAAAACAGTGGGAAACAATGTACCGACTATTCCTTGAACAAAATGACAAACATTGCGTAAAACTTATCCTCATTGAATGTCATGCTATGGAGAAGTTTACCTTTAAAATCAACGAATTCGATAAATCCTCCGTAAATGCACTAATCAGAGCACATGGTTGGAATAGACCGTTCGGTACAATTGCATCGGAAAAAGTGTTCCAACAAGAAAATGACGATGTGCTGATACTACTGAACCTAATGGAAGACGAACGAAATTCATTACTAAAAACTTGTTTGGTAGAAGATCATTACAAAACCATTGAAGCTTTTTATGTGCAACGAGATGCCAATTCCATTTATTATCATATTACTCGCCGCGTAAACTCTGGTAAAATGGTGTTTCCAGACCAAAACAAAATGTGCTGGTACTCTTTTTTTGACACACTAAATAAAGCGCAATATTATAGTGCACTTCAAGTAGAGGACATCAAACGGATTATAACCGATTTAGAAAATAAAGTTTCTTACGATCTCCCAGTAGAGCAGGACAATAGCCAGGAAAATTTTCACATACTTTGGGGCAAAGCAGGTTATGGAAAATCGTCTTACCTTAGTTGGCTGGGTTGGTATCTGCAGGACAAGGACCGATCTTCGTGGGTCTTGAGATTCAATTTTATTGAGCACTCTAGCTGTTTTAAATGTATTGAGAAAGAAAAGAAGTCACTCGATGAGACGGAAGCAATGCGATTCCTTTATCGTATGATCCATTTAACTCTTTTCCGTAAAATTGTTCAACAAACACCATCAGATATTGAGATAGTACGAAAAGAAGCGGAACAGTGTGCCATGCTTTTGGAGTTCGATGCAAAATCGAAAGTCATCATAGTGGATGAAGAAAAATGGAAATCGTCTGAAATGACATCATTGCAACTAATATTAATAAGGTTGTTTCAAGAGAAATTCAACGAGAAAAAGCTTATCCTACTTTTTGATGGATTTGATGAGATCATTCCCCACTACAAAGATGCAGCATTTGTCCTTCTCGCACGCATTCGAACATTCGAAGGAATTAAAGGAATGTACCTTACAAGTCGGCCCTACAACTTGCATAAAGAATTTGAAAAGATATTCACGGGCGCTAAAATGCACAGTTTAGCTTCCTTTACGCAAAGCGACCGTTTGGCTGCCTTGCATCTATTTATGAAGGACACTTTTGATGACTATAAAAATACATCTCTGGGACAGCAAATTTATTTGTTGGGAGGCTTGTTGCATACGATTGAAATCTATTTGAAAGGCCTATGTGCGAGTCCAATCTTCTTGAAAATAGCGATGTCAACCATTAAAACTCTCATTACACAAAGTGTTAACTTCAAAGAAAACACAGTCGCAACCGCAATAATGCATGGCATAGGGCAGCATTTCGAAAAGCTACAGCTGATTGATAAATTCATCAACGATAATCTATATAATTCTAACATAGAAAAACCAGGAATTGTATCAGCCGCTGACACAACAATTATGCGCACAAGAATAGAAGAAGGGGAGCAGCTAACCCTGCGGAAGTACAGAGTTCTGGCGTTGTATGCAATTTTTGGAAAGGAAGATGTGAAGTCGCTTCATGACGATGAAAGAGAAGCGCATGAGTACATGGAGAGCATCAATTGTGGAAGCGTAAAAACTGGCATCATTGAGGCCGTTTTTGATGCAAAACCCGTGTTCATCCATCGAACCTACGCCGAATACTTTGCGGCTGCTTGGTTGTTCGAACGTAAGCATCGTCATGAGGTTCAACGTTTCCTTAAATCCTTCGCCTATTGGGCTGAAAATAGACGAGAACTGAGGGAATACTTTGACCGGATGCTCGTCAGAGAGTCCAACAGTAAACTGATTTCAATGTATCATGTTTTTGACCATAAATTTGGTTACATTATAGAAAAGATGACTGCTGACAAAATAAGGGAATTTTTAAGGGAAAAAGACGGCGGAGGTAGAACAATCGTCCACTTGATGGCCATTTACGGCAAATACAATGCGGGGGATGAAGAAGATTTATTGGCAAAATTGTTAAATTCCCAGCCTGACGTGAACGAAAGAGATGTGGTTCTAAACTGGACTGCATTGGACTATGCATTGATGCAATTTAATAAAACTGCGGTCAATGCGCTGCTCAATCGTGGCGCAAAGTTTGAGCCAACCGTGCTAACTGAATCACTGTTAACCTGCACTGGGGTGGAAATGTTTTACAAAGCGGTAAAATATGAAAAACTTTTGACTAAACTTTCTATTCGTAACGCAACGATATTAAATGTTATTAACATATATGAAAAAGAAGTTTGTAAATGTGTTGCTGATTGTTTGATTGGTAACAAAACGTTGGATTTAAGCATCCCTTTGACGGGATGGAAATTTGCAGGCTTCACTCCCATTCTGTATTGTGCGGCGAAAGATGCGATTGCCATGTTGAGAAGCCTGGTGCATCGCATCGGAGGACTTGGAGAGGTATTTCCGGAGGGTACCGGACCAATCCTCATTATTGCATTCTCCAAACGAGCAGTAAATGTAATAGGATATTTTGTACTAGAGCACCAATGTGAAATTCCTCTGGCAGTGGAAGCCGAAACATTGGTTTGTGTGATGAAAGAATGCATCTTTCGACGATGTAAAAATTTGTTTATGATTCTATTACAAACATATTGTATTCGTAAGGGAATACCACATAAAGAACTACCACCATTCGATCACTATGAAGCAGGCAGCACAAATTGTTCATCATTCGAAAAATATGAAAAAGAAATTGTTGACCATATTTTGAAGCGAGAAATCCATCAAGCGGGAATCGATAAGGGAATTTTTGAGCTTATTTTTCTTGCAGTTTTTTGGTCCAATGCATCTGCAGTGGACAGTGTACTGCAAATGACCCAACTCGACGTAAGCACTCGTATGATACGCTGCGTCTTAAATGCCATAGGTCCCGTGAAATTGGCTGATACCAGCGCATTGAAGTATTTCCTCGGCAAGGCAACTAATTTGCAGGCCATCGACGGAGAGGGTATGACACTGTTACACTGTCTTATCGTATTGAAGCAATACGGTCTAGCGAAGTACCTGATCGAAGAGTACGGCTTTGACATAGGAGCAATTAACACCCAGAACGGTTGGAACGCTTTCCACTACTGTGCAAACATTCCCTTTCCCGAAACGAATCAAAATAGGATGGCGCGCATGGATTTGTTAGAGCACATGATGGTGAAAGATCATTCCGATCGGCATCTGTCCGTCAGGGATAGTCAGGGTAAGAACGTTCTGCACCATGCGGTTATGAATCGGCATTTCTGGATTGCGAAGTGTATTCTGCAAAGGAAGATGAAAGTAGGTAACGCTGAAGATCAGTCATCCGCCGTCACCAGACATTTAACAAGGGCAGGTTTAATCGATACGCAGCAATGTAGTGACTTTATTCTGAAGGATTTAAATGAAGATGAAGCATTTTGGAAAGCAACCTTAGTTCAAACACGTGACACAGAGCAACACAGCATCGGTAATGTGCTCGGTAAGGCATTTGTTAAAGTCTAGTTGTAACTTAGACGCGTGAAATTTTAACCAAGTAGACCGTGAATAAAGGATGCTTTTTCAATAAAATAATCAGCATGTAATGTAAAACTTGTTGGAAACAGAAATAAACACACGTCAAGACATTTTCTATGTGAAATCACGTAATTTTATAATGATTCTTGTAATATCTTAGTTAAACTAACCATAAATCACCCTATTTCTGAAACTAAACCAAACAATATTATGGTAAGTATACGAACATGTAAGACCTTTCAGTGACTTTCTAAGCAGCAAAGTAAGATATACGCGTTATCCTATTCCGACTATTGAGCTTTTGTTTCACAAACAGCGCAGTAAGAACGACTGATACTTGTGAGTATCAACAGAAACCTCTCCACTAATGACATCATTCCCTCGTGCCACTGATAAGGAACCATAAGGGCTTATAAGGCCTGAGCACGAGCGTTTCTCCCACAGAACTGCAGCTAACGCGCATAACGATACCGGCAGTACAATCAAACGACGTGCAGAAACAATTGTTTGTAAAAGGCAAATTTTTCGCTCTTGGTCCGTTTGTGTGTGAAGATCGTGAATAATTGGTTTGAAAAATTTGCTTAAATGACATCATTTTTCTAATGTTGTGCAGTGCCCGTGTTGAAATTGCTATACAGAACAGGATCTTGCTGTTCGCACTGTGAATGGATTAAAATACGCTCGGTAAGTTTTAATTGTCTTAGTTATCGAATTGTAATCGTATACGGCAGATGTTCCATATTTTCATACAAATTTGGCACATTTTCTACCCATGCTCCACTTATACCATCGTTACATAGAGTGATGAATAAAGAAGTACACTATTGAAACAACTTGTTCATTTAAGTTCTCCAGTTTTGTGTAATTAACACTCTGCATGTAAAAGGGTATTTTGTAAATATGCTTCTAAAATTTAGTATCATTTTCATGCTTCATCATTATGTTATATTTCCTTTCAAGAAGATTTTTACAAACGATCTACAATGGATACTCTCAGTTTAGTAGGACACAACTATTCTTAACCCTTCTTGAGACTTTTCTAAAGAAAATACGGAATTAACTGAAACTTTCCAACTCAATGCACGGCACACCATTTGAACAACTGTAAAATCATCATCCATGACACTAACTCCAGCTAAAACACAGGCTTTGTTTCATTTCTTTCGTATCAATTTGAAGAGGGAGTATTACAAAACCATTTTTATTGCTTTGTGGTTGATCGTGCTGATAACAATTTCATGGTAACATTAGTAACAAATAAAGGCACTTCAGGCAAGGTAGAAACAAGTATAATTCTTCATTACTTTTCTTCATTGTATTTCATTCTTTACTTTACTTTGAACAAAACAAGAGGATAGCAAAAATGTATTGAACAGATCAATGGACTACTTTTTATTTTACTTAGTTAAGGTTGTATCTATGGAAAAATGTTCAATGAAAGGATTCAGCATAAAAAATCAATCTATACTCGCGATACGCTATCAGTTGTCGTTACTTTCGTTGTGTCATCGAAAGATAATGGGGCGTTGTAAATCAAACTTTCTCAGTCCTCTGATAAGGGAAAGTATATATTAGCTCAAACTTTACTATTTACGAACAACAACGAGTTTTTATTTGTCTAGAAAGTGCTCAACGTATTGATGTGATAAATCGATTATTCAAAATGAATGAGTTAGTTTACGTCAGCAATAAATTAATGTAAACTAAATATAGAGACGAAATTGTTAACATCGCTCATTTGTTACATTCACTAGTTTAGGTGGATATCGGACTTATTTATCTTACGACTAGATCAAACGATAGCTAAATTCTAATCTTACACATTTCAACATTTGCAGGGACCAAAGCAGATATTTTGAAAAGCAATTCTCTTATGCGAACTGTATCACCTTCGGTCGCGGTTTGTTGCACCCGCGGTAAGCATCTACTCTCAAAAATTAAATAAAAATGAAGAGGTTCTTTACAGTTGCAGATTAATTCTTTAGCTTACTCTTAATCGGTTTTGCATTCCTTTTGTGTGAGTGCATTGTCTTGTTTTCCTATTCTTTTTATCTTTGTATCACATACATTGCAGTCTCTCACCTCTTTTTGGTTGATAATAATTCTAACCCACAGTATAATTACGATCAACTTGAAAGATAGGTCAATTTAACTAAATTGCAGCATTAAGCCTAAAGTGTTGGTTGTTTCGTTTATTTTAGTAAATTGTTCGTGTCCATAGTTAAATAGCAAACTATAGCTACGAATTGACTCAACTTCAATCAGTTCAGAGGACAATATTCTGGGTAAGTAAACCAACCTTTTTATTATAGTTTATCAAATCAAATGCAGCAGCATATTTACTCTTGTAACAAACAATCAACGACAACAGGTAAAGGCACAGTCACCACAATTTCTTAACTATTCCCTCAAATATTGCCTAACATAACCCTCCCATTGTCATTCCGTTCTGTATCTTTTCAGACGAAAATAAACAAAATTCGAAAACACAACTTCTAATTCTAACTGAACATCAGCTATTCAAAATGGCCACAACTCATAGCTTGGACGAACTGGGTGATCGGAGATCTTCGTCAGAATCCCGGTCCAAGCAGAAAGAAAGGAAAACTGTCGGGGAAAACAAAGCCATGATAGGCGCACGGTACGGCTATGACTTTGTGGATCTTATTACAATGGCAATCATACTCAAGGCCGGTAGTATGATGAAGGAAGATGAGCTCTTCAGCTGTGAGATTTCCAAAGAGGATGCCACCGCGGGAAAATTCGACGACATCGTCTTCAGATACACATATAAAGGTACCAGGACTATTCTGAAAATTCAAGTCAAGCATAGAACTAAAAACCAAGAGGTATCTTTGCAAGAACTCATGGAAACATCTTTCACGGAGTCATTTGCTTTGATCAAATATTTTAAATCTTTTCGCGACCAATACACTCCATCCAACGAAAAGCAAATATTCGTACTATGCACCAACGTTCAACTGGAGAATGACGCTGTAGAATGGTTAGAGAAGGTACATCCAAACGATGTTTGTAATGTATTCGATCCGATCGGAGCGACATACTATCGATTTCGCAAAATAAGTGAAGTGGAACCGCGACATTCGAATTGCATTGCAAATGCACTGAAAAAAGCTTCCGAATCCTATCGCCTGGCGGACATTTTGGCAAACCACATTTACGGACAAAAAGAACTGGTACTTTACACGAAGAATCCTCAAAGAAATCCCCTGTTATCAAAATACAACAACGCGATCGTTCGCCACATGATGGAATATTCAGAGGCGAGAAAGGCAATTCATATAAAACACAATTTTCGCACCAATGCCGACCGCAATGTAGTTAACTTTCGAAAACAGTTCGAAGCTGCATATACAGAGATTGCTATTTGTTCCTTGAAGAAAACTGATCAAGACTTAGCTGCCGAAAACTTTGATGTATATGGTGATATTGCGAAGAAGGCAATCAAAACGAATGATCCAAACAAAATAATCGAGAGGATTCGCAACATCGCCGAAAATAGTATCCTAGAACACTTTCCAACAGACATCGTAACGGACGAGGATGTAAACTTGTTCTTCGATAAATTTCTTATCGTTTGTGACACGTTTAGCACCGATGACCTACCGTCGAAAATTGCGGAAAATTGGAGATGTTCTAACATTTGTAAGCCAACCGAACTTGTTTGCTCGCTTGAAATGGAAAAATACATGGAAGGGTTGCATCGCATGGTTTCTAAGTGGATGCGATCATCTCCAAACCTACCCACAACACTAGAGGCTAAACATGTTGAGGAAATTATAAAGAAAGTGCAACTGCACCAAAAATATCTTCTCCTCAAAAAAGCAAGTAACAAATACATTGAAGATCACCTTACACAATCTTTGGAAGCAAAGCCAGAAAGTCTAAGGGAAAAGCCTTTGTACAAATTTCTGGCGCCATCCGACCCAGCAACAAATGTGACCAAACCCGATATCTTCACATTCTTGACTCCCTACAATTCGCAGTTCAGCTCGATGATTATTTTGCAGACTTTTCAACTGCTCGAAAGAGACGTAGATCAGATATTCTTCATTGATATTAATACAATCGAGAAAGAGAAGCAAATTATTCTAGACATGTGCGAATTCTTTGAGGATCCTCTGGTAATGGTGATTGATTGTGAAGGATATGAGCCATTGCAATTGAATCAGTTGAAGCAAACACTAATCCAATCTATCCTTGCTAACAGAAATTTGTGTATTCAAATTATTCTACTGGAAAAGTCTCAAAACAAAACATTTGACGAAGAGTTTTGCTTCATTCTCAGAGACTTTGAACCAGCCTCAATTGAAACGATCATCAGAGCAAATGAATGGAACACACTGTTTGGGACATCTGTCCCAATCGAAGTGTTCATCCATGAAAACGACAATATAAGTATTATTTTGAATCTCAAACAAGAACAACAAAAAGCCCTCCAAGATCCAATGAAGCAATGTTTGGTTGATGATCATTATGAGGATATAAAACATTCCTACATACAACGTCATTTTAAATCCGATACAGACCGATTCGGCAACATTTACAATTCTTTCATCACAGAATTCCCCGACGTAGCTGAGAGTGTAATGATTCCTTGGGATTCATTTTTTGAAAAAATGAATAATGATGGCAATGTAAAAGATGCCATACAGGACATGAAATATGTTATAATAGGATTAGAGAATAAAGTTCAACATGATTCTTCAGGAGATGAGACCGATTGGCAACAGAAAGTTCATATACTTTTGGGTGAAGCAGGTTGTGGAAAATCCTCTTACCTTAGTTGGTTAGGTTGGTATCTGCAGGAGAAGGACAAATTTTCGTGGGTCATAAGATTCAATGCCATCGACTACTGCACTGATTTTGAACGTCTTGCTAATGTAAAAGAGCAACTAAATGGTACAGAAGCAATGCGATTCCTTTACCGTATGATCCACTTGGCTCTGTTCGTCCGGAAAATTAATCAACAGACTATCTCAACTAATGATGAAGTACGAAAAGAAGCGGAACAGTGTGCCGATCTTCTGGAGTTTGATGCAGCTTCAAAAGCCATCATAGTGAATGAAGAAAAATGGAAATCGTCTGGAATGACGTCACTGCAACTTGTCATGGTCAGATTGTTTCAAGAGAAATTCAACGAGAAAAGCCTTATCGTACTGTTTGACGGATTCGATGAAATTATTCCGCACTACAAAGTCGTAGTGTTTAACCTTCTCGACCGAATCCAAGAATTTGATGGAGTCGAAGGAATGTATCTTACAAGCCGGCCTTACAATTTGCACAAAGAATTTGAAAAAGTATTCTCGGGGGCCAAAATGCATAGCTTAACATCTTTTACACAAAGCGATCGTTTGGCAGCCTTGCATATGTTTATGAAGAGAAGATTTCCTGAATATACCAAACATGGACTTGAACAGCAAATGAATTTATTGGGAGGCTTACTGCAAACAATTGAAGTGTTATTAAAAGATTTATGTAATATTCCAATATATGTGACAATGGCAATGGAAGTGTTAACACCACTCATTATCGAACGTGTGAACTTTCACGAGACAACAATCGATTCTGGCATAATGAAAGTGTTGAAGAAGAATTTCCAAAAGTTACAATTGATTGAACAATTTGTTTTTAATAACCTTTCGAAGCCTTACGTTGACAAAGCTCAAATGATCGACTCTGTTGGTTTAACGCCGACTATGAAATTGCAAATGGATAGAGTGAACAAACAAACGCTTCGCTTGCACAGCATTCTAGCGTTATACGTTATCTTCGACACAGACGAAAGAGAGAAGCTCCACGTGAATGATACAGAGGCGCGTGAATACATGGAGGAAATTAAACGTGGTCATGTAAAAACTGGCATCATCGAAGCCGTTTTTGATTCCAAACCTCTGTTTATTCATAGAAGTTTCGCCGAGTACTTTGCGGCTATTTGGTTGTTTGAACATAGGGATTGTGGTGAAGTTAAGCGTTTTCTAAAGTCCTTCTCTTATTGGACAGAAAATAGAAAAGAACTGAGGGAATACTTTAATCGAAAGCTCATTATCAAATCCAACTGCGAACCTGCTATCCACATGGCGGTGGTCGACAACAGTTTGGAGCAGATTAGGCAGAAGTTGAAGGACAAAGATGCCCTTTTAATGGAAAAAGACTTAGGAGGAAGAACAGTTTTTCATCTAATGGCCATGTCCAAAGATTACATATTCGAAATCTTCACTGAAAACCTACTTTGCTGCCCTCATTTGGACGAGAAAGACGAAATTTTGAATTGGAGTGCACTAGATTACGCGTTGATGGGGTACAAAAAAACCGCTGCCATCAATCTGCTCAAATTTGGTGCTAAGATGGACCTGAGCGTCATAACTAATGCACTGTTGGATTGCGATGGAGAGGAATTGTTGGACAACCTAGTTTTTTATGAAGCCTTAATAATGGAGATTAATAATGAAAGATTCAAAATATGTGGTATCGTAGAGACATTCGAAATGGAAGTTGTAAAACCTGTAGTAGATTTTACATTAAAAGACAAAATAATGCATCTTGTTCATCATTCATTTGACGATTTACTAGTAATTAATGATGCAGTTATTACATTGAAAACCCTGTGTGATCGAGATCCGGAGCTATTTTCTACATGGAGAATGAAGAAATTGCTAATTGAAGCCTTCAAGCGAAACGCATTGTATGTTGTGGAATATTTGGTAGTAGAATGTCAATATGACGTCAATATGGAAGTGGAAAATAAATTACTATTGAGTATTATACATTATTGTATCGCTCACGGGTGTAACAAATTGTTCACTATTGTATATAAAGCATATTGTGTACGTACAGGTTTAGAATACATTGAACCTCAACCAGCTACTACGGAGAACCAGGACAACCTACGTTTTTCATCACAATTTAATGTGGAGCTCTCTCTCCCAGAAATCCACGCAAGAATGACTAAAACTAAAATTATGTCATACTTACTTGAGAATGCACTTCGATATTTTAACATTTTTGTATTAGACTATTTATTACAAATAATCCAGCCCGATGATTGCAATTATATGTTCCGCTGTATTATTCAGCAGAAAGAAATCTACCGTGACGGATTGTTGGAAGCAATGAGTCGAATGAAGTATTTCATTGGTAAATCGAATGGCATAAAGTATACCAATGAAGAGGGAACAACACTGTTACACCAATTTATTGAAAAGGGTTTTTATAATCTAGCGTTAATGTTAATAGAACAATACGGGTTTGAGATCGGACAAACGGATACTCAAAACGGTTGGAACGCTTTCCACTATTGCGCTAACAACGTTCCGACGCCCCATGTTCGCTTCGATGAGGACGAGTTTGCAATAGTAGACTACAAGAAGCTATTAAACTACATGTTAGCAAAAAAGCATGCAGTCCATTATCTGTCCGCAAAAGATAAACAGGGTAGAAACGTACTAAATCTTGCTGCAGAGAGCTATAATATCTACGCAGTGAATATAATTCTTCAAAAAAAGTTTGAAAAATGTGTCGAACAAAACTGGCCAGCTGCATTGGTCGCTGACATCGTCGGAAAAACGACCCAACAACTGAACGACGACACAAAGGGAATGACACTGTTACACTATGTCATAGGGCTGAAGTATTACCGGCTTGCCCAATTTCTGATAGAAGAATTCGGGTTCGACATAGGGCAAACTGATATCAACAATGGTTGGAACGCTTTCCACTATTGCGCTGTTGATAAAGAGTCATTGATTTTGTTTGAACACATGCTAACGAAAGATCACGTCGATCTGCATCTGTCTGCAAAGGATAAACTGGGTAGAATCGTGCTACATCATGCTGTCCATCAATGGGAATGTCGAGATTGCAAGAGCTATTATTGGAAGGATGTTGGAAAGGTCAGTTGTATCTGTCGCATACTACATCCCAGAATCGACTCACCATGTGGACAGCGATGCAGAAGGAATGACACTGTTACACTTTGCTATAGCATCGGGACAATATAATCTAGCGATTTTGCTGATACAAAAATACGAATTTGACATTGGGGAAACTGACACCAGGAACGGGTGGAACGCTTTCCACTTCTGTGCCCACATTCGCTTTACTGAACGTACGTCCATTCCACCAGAATACAAAGATTTGTTACGCCTCATGATGTCGAAGGAGCATGCGAACCATCTTTCAGTCAAGGATAAACAGCAAAGAAATGTTCTACATATTGCTCTTATTAACGAAAATATCTGTATGACACGTGCTATTCTACAAATGAAGTTTAAAGAATGTAGCCAAAAAGAGCAATTAGCTGCGCTAGTCGGTGAATATATACGTGAAACAACTCACCTACTGGAAGGTATTGCAGAGGGAATGACACTGTTACACTTTGCTATAGAATCGGAGCTGTATTATCTAGCCATTTTTTTGATAGAAGAATGCGGGTTTGAGATCGGACAAACTGACCTTAGGAACGGTTGGAACGCTTTTCACTACTGTGCACAATATCGCCATTTCAAAAGTCTCATTTTCATAATTGATAATAGCTACAACAATTTGTTGCTCTACATGATGAAGAAGAAGAATACGGTCCTTTGTTTGTCTGCAAAGGATGCAAAGGGTAGGACCGTAATAGACATAGCTCTAAATAATGGAAATTTCTTGATAGCTAGTCATATTCTCCTTAAGCTAGGTAGATCAGTTACAACAAACGCAAACTTCATTGGAGACACTTCTAACCTATTGGAGGCTAATGTAGAGGGTATGACACTGTTACATTATGCTATAAAATCGAAGCTGCATTATCTAGCCATTTTTCTAATAGAAGAATACGGGTTTGAGATCGGACAAACTGACCTTAGGAACGGTTGGAACGCTTTTCACTACTGTGCAAACATTCCTATTGATGAATATAGAAAAGCTGTTTTATATAACAGTCACTGGAATTTGTTAGATCACATGTTTGCCAACAAGCATGTGGACCAAAATCTATCCGCTAAGGATACACAGGGTAGAAACGTATTACACATAGCCCTCATTAATCGGAGTTTTTTGGTGGCCTGTTTCATCCTTCATTTGAAGATGAACGAATGCAACGAAAAAAATCGGTCAGCTGCAGTACACGTAGACTACATCGGAGAAACGACTCACCTACTGGATGGCGATGGTGAGGGAATGTCCCTGTTACACTTCGCTATCTTTTTGAACCAATTTGAACTAGCGATTTTTCTCATAGAAGACTATGGGGTGAACATCGGGAAAGCTAACGTCAGAAACGGTTGGAACGCGTTCCACTGCTGCGTAATAATTCCGTTCCCAGAAAGTGGTGCCATTTCGATACAATACAAGAAGTTGCTAAATTGCATGATGGCGCGGGAGCATGCGGATCTTTATCTGTACGCTCAAGATCTACAGGGCATGAACGTTTTTCAGCTTGCTGCAATAAACAATAATTTTTATGCAATGAAGCATATTCTCCAAAAGAAGTTTGAAAAATGTAACGACCAAAACCTGGCAGCTGCATTGGTCGCAAACATCGTCGGAAAAACGACCCACCAACTAAACGACGACACAAAAGGAATAACTCTATTACACTACGTCATAGGGATGAAGCATTACCGGCTTGCCCAATTTCTGATAAAAGAATTCGGGTTCGACATAGGGCAAACTGATATCAACAATGGTTGGAACGCTTTCCACTATTGCGCAAATATTCCCTTTAAAGAATATAATGGGGAATTGATTATGTTGCTTAATTACATGCGAACGAAAGATCATGCCACTCTGCATCTTTCTGCCATTGATTTTAAAGGCAGAAACGTACTACATCATGCTGTAATCAATGAGAATACCTTAATAGCACGTGCTATTCTAGAAGTGATGTTGAAAGAAACCAACAAAGAAGATCATCCCGCTACGCTCATCGATAGCTACATTCGAGAAACGACTCACCTACTAGAAGGTGTTGCAGAGGGAATGACACTGTTACACTTCTCTATAGAATCGAAGCTGTATGATCTAGCAATTTTTCTGATAGAAGAATACGGGTTCGACATCGGAAAAACTGATACTAAAAACGGTTGGAACGGTTTCCACTACCTTGCAAACATTCGCTTTCACGGAGGTAATTTTATACCAATATGTTTACCGCGAATTCCAAATAGATACGCAAATGTTTTTCAACGTATGATGGTGAAGGATCATTCGGACCGTTATTTGTTTGCTACAGATAAACAGGGAAGAAACGTAGTACACATTTCCATTATAAGCGAAAATTTCGTTTTGGCCGACTGGATTCTACGGGAGAAATTGAAAGATTGTGACGAACAAGATCGGTCAGCCAGCCAGGATAGGTATTTGATAGAAGCTGGTGTATACGGTAGCAAGAAATGTCATAACTTTCTCAGGTATTTCAAAGGATTCAATTAAATGCCAGCATACAATAATAAATCATAATAATTGTATAATAATGATAGTGCCTTTAAATTGTAATTCCAAACTCATTTTAAACTCTTTTGATATAGTAGAAACTTGTAGACTTGTAGAATATTAAAGTTCTCAATAATTTTATCTCTTTCCTGTCTCCTGGACCCCAAAAAAATCTTTGAATTTTAAATAATTTTCCACTCGTTTCCTATTTCATAAACAGCTTAAATAATCTGTTCAAGCAATAAAGCCCTGCGCACGATATGTGAAATATCTCAATAAGCTTCAAAGATTACATTTAAATATTGCCCAACGGCAATTAGTTACACCGAAAGAATTTAATCTTTTTCGCTTCGACTCCATCCTCCCAAAGAAACATTTGGATATATGCCATGGCGACGTCAATTTACTCAGCCTCTGTCTTCAGTCAAGTTTTCTAATTACTTGTTAGACGAATTTAGGCATAACAAAACAGGTACGTAAATTATCGAATCCGCGACAGCCGAGCGGTAGCGCCGGTTAGAAACTCGGCCCATGACCTCGACGGCGTGGGTTCGAATCCCATCCGAGACCGGGCCCTCCCCTGTACGAGAGGAGTGACTATCCACGTACATAAGGGAAAAGTCTTGTTGTAAGCCCTTAATGGGCAGGCATGACCAAGAGGTCGTTACGCCAAGAAGAAATTATCGAATCGTTGGGAAAAAGACATACGTTTCTTTTCGTCAAGCCGGTTCAAATTCCAGCCAGTTAACATTTCTCTCGGTTGAGATGGAACGGATGTCGTTTCGTCGCGTGCAACTCAAAGAAAAAAACATAATCTTTGACCCTCTTGAAATAAACACACCTGCTGATTTAGCACCAATCATTTTATATCATTTTCCCGCGATTTATCCTTCTCTGGACAATTAGGACAGTTCTCCAAACGACCGTCCGGGACTTCCTCTGCATTTTGCCAAGGCACTCGAAACGAATGGCCTTTGCTCGATAATGCACTCGGTTGCTCACGGTACGCACACCCAATCGCACGCCCGATGTCGTAGAACGAATAGTTGTGGTACGAGAAGTACTCGGGATTTTTATAATCACTTTCCTTTGCCTCGTTCCCTGTTGCCGGTATTGGACCGAGATACTGAGAAAGAGACAAAAAAGATAGTATTTTATTTGAAATAGTACTAGTATTGTAACACTTACGAGTTCGTAGTCCGTCTCTCGGAACACTTTTGATGACATCCCAGGAAGTAGCTCATGGTCCGCCGGAGGACTCATTTTCGGTTTGTTTCGTAAAGGTGCATCCAATGGATAGCTTTCCTTATAATAGAACGGAAAAAATGAAGCCAACAAAGATATATTTTACAATAAAAAAGAAACGATTGAATTGCTTAAATTGATAAACTTTACTTCTATGCTACAATGAAATTTTCGTAACACCAATCGAAAAGAACTACTTTTTCTCAGTAACGACGCCATTTGTGTAAGGTTTTGCAGATTGCTGCGATCGAGTGTAATCCATGAACGGTTGGTATTACGGTTTAAATTTTTAATTGATGTCGTCAGGCATAAATTTTTAATTGGCTAAGTAAACATTGAACTCAAATTTAACAAAAAATAAGTTTACAAAACCGTTGAATTTTGAATCCTAGACTGTTTCCCCTTTCGCTCCCTAGAGGTCACTGTAATCGCAAAAGGGACACAACCGATTCAAATATCCGTTAGTTGGCATTTACAGAAACGAGCTGAGATCCTAATCATCTGTCAAATGTTGTTGTGTTCAAAAAATTCGTCTCAATTAAGGAAATTTATAAGAAACTTAATACAAAAAGTCATAACAGTGATCTCCTTAAAATTTTATAATTCACTCTTCATTTGTTAAATTGAATAAAAACTTTCTCAGTGCAATTTTCTATTTTTATAATTTATCTTTTTATTTTTATACTCCCTTGTTTAACATACATTCCAATTCACCACATGCGATGCGGTAATGCATTAGCACTTCGGCAAACAAACCCATTCCAGCTTTCCAGCCACCTAATCTCCAACAATTTGTCACCCACGTGTGAATCGGATCGGGCATTATCCCAAATATGCAACCGTTCCGTTTTGTTTCGTGTTTTCTCTTGCTCTAAACCCTCCCAAACACCCCGCATGTTCTTGAGCGACGAAGAACCCAATCATAAATTATATCGCTCGAGCTGGAAAGGAAAAAAAATAAAATAAATCCAAAATCTGAATAAAGAATGCAATGCGGCATTATGCGTGCGACAGTTTGTTGACAATGGACCCTTCAACGGCTTTAAACGGGCGGTATACGGGAGTACAAGAAAGGGCGAGGAGAAGTCTGCCCAAGACCGACGTTGTGGACTTAGCTATTTTCACTACCGACACCGAACGGTTTACCCCGTAATCTGTTCCATGCCATCGGGACTGTTGAAAAGATTTAATAATGCGTGCGGTGCGGTATGTTTCGGAGATGAGTTATGCTCGCGTCGCCGGGTGGTGGTTGGCGGCTGCCTCCCACAGAAACCGATTTACATACCGTGACCGTGAAAGTGTATTCTCCCCGCTGCACGCGGACTCATAAACTTTAATTGTTTTATTGTGTATTTCTTTTCGCTACGATTCGCCTTTTCTCGTTTGTTAATATGTGCATTCTTAATGAAAAAAGTGTACAATATCGATCAGTCTGTGCCCTTTCTCGTGGACGAGCTGTCATAGACAGAAAAAGTCATCTTTTGAAACTTATAAATCAATTTTATGAACAACTTTCCATCAACAAAACCGTGATGATTGAAAACATAAATTCATAGAAATGCAAAAAAAAACAATTTTGGTCCACTTAGTGCTGGGTCACCACTGAAAACAATTGTTGTACTCATTGTATCGACCATATAACGAACAACTGTTTATGGTAATGTAGAGTAGTTATCTAAGCATGCAAAAAATTCACTTTTTTTAGTTTACTTGTTGTTTGCAATCAAAAATAATCAATTTCTAAACACGCTTTTTGTCGCTATTTTGGCCAACTTTATTGGTATTTTAGCCACCTGTGTGCCACCGGACTCATCGGTTATTCAGATTTTATCGGAAAGTAATGGAGTAATGGAATCTTTCCATATTGATCTACACGAGAATTATACCGATTTTAGCACACATTAAAATTCTGGACAATAAAGTACGCTCTCGACCAAAAGTACGACAAGATAGGACAAAGCAATTTGTCCTCGTTGAAACTGATGAAGTTATTATACAGCAGTGAGGCATATTACTCCTTCAATACTCACTGCTTAAACCGGTGGCACCAGCGAACACCAAGTGTACGCGATCTGCTTACTGCTTCGATCATGTCAGGGCCTCCTTCGAGTGTCTCCAAGTGAAAATACAGTCTCCATCCGTCTCCACGCCAGCCACGAACGGTCCAGATCCGTCATAAACAAAGGGATTTGTGTCATAAACTCGCGGGATTCAAAACCTGACGCCGTCCGACAATGTCAGTCTACGACTCGCAACGTGCAACAGAAAAGAAAAACGCAAAATGTCACATTCTTCAAATCTTCAGAATGTGCAATAAACTACTTTTTATCTATTCGAGGGCAAAGTAAGTGGCTCTCGTTCGATCAACAACCATTCGAGTTGGAGGACAGACAGTGCGTTTAAATATTGCATTTAAATAACATGAAAGAACTAAAGAGAGTTTACCTTGGCGTCAAACTAGAGCCGATTCAGAATGCAAACCATATCGATCCGGCGATGCGCATCAAACGCGACGAAAACTTTCAGCGCTCCCAACATGACCGGCTCATTAAAACTAGTCGCAAGAGTCTCCTTTCGCCAACGCGCCCCCAAAAAGTCTCCTCGCAAACGATAAACATCCGTAGACCGAGTTTTTGTTGATGCAAACATCAAAAGCCAACCGCCGATTTATCCCGACCACTAGGCCGTTTGATTTTATTGGCCCGTTTTCTCCTATGATCGTTCTACCTCGCCGCGATTAAAAGAAAATGGGCGATAAAATCTACTCCTCCAGCACCTGCACGGTTCGCACATGCGTCGCCCGGTCGTTAACTGATCGCCCGAAGTTCTGGACACTACAGCTGATATTTGCTCTTCAATCAGGGGTAAGAAGTCACAGTATAACACTAGTATTTTTATGTCTTCCTTCCATCGAAAGCTTATCTAAATGAGTCCCTCCCGCACCATTCGAAAGATAAATTTGCGTTTTTCGATTGTGACCTACTTGGAGGAACGACGAAAAACAACGCTATCAGAAGGAAGCAACAATAGGTCTTTATCGAAATCCCCGCTGAAGCCTCGAACCAAGAGATGGTATGCGGAGGATCCATATTTTTATTGCCATTTTAAAGATACAGGAACTGAGCGAAAGCTTTTTTGTCGAAGCATTGCATGGATAGATTTTACAATAAAAACACAAAACCCTCAAATTTTAAGTTCTCCGATCCGATTTTGTCGATTCGCTTGAGACCAAATATAGGCTTCCTCTTAATATATTAAAATCAAGAAGCTTTAGCTCCTTAAAAATTCCTCCCGTTTGATATCGCTATTGTTAAAATCTTGGAAAAATAAATTCTCGACATACTTAATAAGTGTTCCAGACTCAACATTTTAAAAATAAATTCAAAACTAAATAACGAAACTATTGTACTGCCCCTTTAATGAATATCTAAATTGATTAAAGTAAATGCACCATATTAAATACATTTCCCCATTGACGAAAATGATCAGCAAGAAAAGAGAAAACTTCTTTTAAAAATGACCCCCGATAGATTAGCACCTTATTCCTACGAACAATTCCGAAATGATCCCCTAACATATAGCCACCATTCTTTTTGTGCAAAGTACAGGTGATCTTTAAGCCAATGTGTAGCGGAGAATCGCGAGATGGATCGAGAGCGCATTACTAGAGCACGTTTGCATATAATTATTTGTTCAAATTTGAATATCGAACCAGGCGGAACAGAGACACGGAAAGCATGGATCGATAAATTAGAAAACAGAAATGTGACAAAATCGGTCCACTTAGTTCGTCCAGGCAAACCGATATTCTAGGCTAAAAATTCAAACGCACATCGGACACCGATGGCGCATCATTATTAAAAACGGTCTTAGGAACCGGTATCGGTGTATTTTGATCCTAACAATCCCGATAAATTATTGGCCAACATTGGCCCCCGGTAGCGCAACCAGCACCAGGAGGAAAAGTCATTTTAATAAACACGTTTCTGCAGTGCCTTGCGGAGGAAAGGAACAATTTGGCGGCTCTTAAATAAACGGCCACCATTTGTCATTTTTTTTTGTTTTGGCAAACCGGTATACGAAAATTCGTTGCTTAGTAAAGTGTTAATGAATTGTGTGCTGTTTCCACCTTCGTTTAACGAGGGATTAAAATTTGCGATCGTACATCACCGACTAGAAGTTTTGATATTTTTTGTATTCCTTTCTTTTCCTAGCAGAAGATCAAGCCCACACAACAATCGTAGCACGTGTTACAGAAGAGAAGCAGACAAAAATCCGCTAAAACGCACAAGAGTAGATTTGATATCGTAAGTAAACCGTCATAAAAAGTAAAATAAAATTTTTCTTCTATATTCTAACCCTAAGCGTTGTAACAAATGACCGAGTTTTCTCGTACCTGATAAATATTGATAACCTAATCCAGCCCAATTAAAGTAACTATGAAAATTGGCATTCCTTTGAGCTCTTAAATCTACTGGCAAGCATTGAATAAAATGCTTGGTTATCAATTCATTACCGGAAGCCACCTTGAGCTCTTAAAAAGTTACATAAATTAGTCGAATTCATAGCAATCCGTGACGCACCTCAGAAAATATCGAAAATCTTGACGAACTACCTACTTGCAAGAGATATTACGCTCGTCGAAAACAAACAGTTGTTTATATTCTTTTTCCAAATTTAGTTCAGCAATAGAATAATAGATCACCGAATTCTAAACACACCTGTATATTCATCATTCTCCGGGTGAATAAAATGCCCACAAATTGGTGTATGAAGTTCGAAACGTCCATCAGAACATCCGAAAAAACACTTCCTCCCGTTTACTTGGCACAGATGTTAATTTATTGTGCTGCATTAAATTACGCCACGCTTCAATTGCTTAACTTCAACGAAAGACCGAAAATAGGCCACCACTAGCAACAAGCGTATCAAACACGTATCGACACCTTCTCATATCGCTATTTGGCGATAGATGAGACCGTTCGAGGCAAAGGGGTTAAGAAGCTAACCTGCAGCAGGCAACAGCGAAGACGTTCGTGCGGGTTGTTTTCATAATTTTCCGATTCCGATACACTTCACCGTTGCTGGCAGCCGCGAGGGGCGCGTTTATTTGGGGATGCACATTCCACATCAAATACAAACACGCCACTGATCTTTCTCCCTCTCGGGCCTCCTGATGCACTTCCAGTGGACGAAAGAGTGCTTTGGGATCCAGTTTGATGCCCTGCCCTTCTCGTACGCTGAGTTAAACGATTTGTTTATTGTTTCACACGTTTGAGTTGGTTGGAATTTTTGGCAAAGGGATTCAGTATTACGTATTCGAATGTTTATATCTGTCGTCCTGTGGTCTGTGGTTTGGAAGCCATATGTTGGACAAGTTCAAGGTGAAGCTATAAAATGACCGACATTCAAACAGATGGTAGCGATTTAAAAGGGCTACGGTTGTTGAACGACAAGAAGCGTTCATGCCGTAGAAAACGTGTTTAGAGAAGTACGACGTAACGAGAAAATAGAACGAGAAATAGGTGTCATTGTTTATTTTACATTGTTTTAATAACACCGGAGGCTAACATTAAAGGATCAACATTCTTTGAGCTTATCGATAAAGAGCCAACAAAGCACATTCACACACTATGTAGTTGTTTATAAAATCCGGACACCGAAGCTGGGCAAGGTCTTCCCATCAATTAGCATACATTAAGTGTATTCGCATCGGGAATTCGCAACTCCGCCAGTGTCACCCGGAATGGATTTAGCAACCGCATCACCACTTCACCATCGGGGCGAGAGATCATTTACGACCCACTGTTGGGTGCTGTTCGCTGAGCGCGATGCTGAGTCGGGCAAAGGGGGTAAGCGCTATTAAAATTCATTACCACGTTCCCGCGCCCCGATCGAAACCGCGAAATGGAGAGAAAAGCGTTAGAAGTACGAAACGAATAAAATAAAATTGAAATAAACCAATATTACTGGAATGCTCGAATGCGCCACCGATAACCTCACGTGCCGGTCGTAAAATTACATTCCATCCGAACGCGCTGCCATCCTGCTCAGGGAATCCATGGTCGCACTGGAAGCACCGAGTGCGCACCGGAACGTGGTGACGATTCCGGCGTGCGGTCAGCACCGTTGCCGCCAACTTTGGCCTTGCCGTACCACGAGCTCGACCAGAGGCAGACGGGACGCACGGCCAGATAGTAGACGATTTCGGCAAAGCTGGTCAGGCTCATGCCGGCCAGCAGGGCAAGCGTGCCGCCAAAGTTGGCCAACTCGCTGGTGAAGCTCATGTACTCGACGCGCTCGGTGTAGATAAATTTGTTGTCCTTATAGTACACGTACAGGAGCATCAGGTCATTGCTAAGGAGAGGCGAAACAAGGATCAAAATTTAATTCAATAATCCTCCTAAAATATCCATATTGAGGTCTTACAGGACCACGTACCCTTGCAGTCCGGATTCGTCCTTTACGATGGAATCGAGCAACGCCTTGAGGTTCAGATCGTCGTTAGACAGTTCCACGTCGTACTTGAGCGTCGTGCAGGCTGGCAGGCAATCGCACAGCTCCTGATCCGCATCGGTGTTCATCTCTTCCAGCTCCATCAGCCGCATGACCGCACTCTCGTAGCACTTCATTTCGTGCGCCCCGCAAACCCGTGTGCTGTTGAGCCGAGGCATGGCGAACGTCACGCAACCGCACGTCTCCAGCGTGTAGTTGGTGAGACACTCGAACTCGCAGTTCTGTTCGTTGTACACCCGGAAAAAGCGTAACGTCCGTTCGTCGGAGAAGTAGCACTGTCTCCTTGGTTTGGGAAGAAAGACAAATCTGAGCGGAACTCCTTACATGGTTGGCAGGTGTATGTTATTACTTGGATGGAGAGAACCGGTGTAAACTCTTCTGCGTGGTCAGCATGCGTGGTTTGACGATAATGGAAACGGCCTGCATCGGTGGCACACGAATGTGGTACTCGCTGAGCCGAGGAATCTCGTCCGGTGCATGGATCGTTATCTTGTAGCCTTGCAGAGATCCCTGGAGATATGTTACAGGATTAAGAAACAAGTACAGTGTCCGTCCTAACGTTGGAGATGATCCTCTACGACAAGGCCTCGCTCTCCTGAACAGAGAGACTTACCGAGCAAACATATTCCCGATTCTGTTCGTGCGTTTTGACCAGCATTATTACTCCACCCTTGAATCCAGCACTGGCCGTCCTCCGAGGGTACGCCAGTAGGTCCTCCGTGTCCGTGTACCCATTCTCCATCGTCCAACCAGTGCTGCGGATGTTGGACGCATGATACTTATATAGGCCACCCATGTTTGGGTTGACTTCCTGCTCGCGAAATTCCTGATCGACCGTGTACAGTTCCGCCGACGAGAGCATGTTGAAGCTGTAGCAGATCCCATTCTCGGTCACCTTGCGAGCCCAGAACCGCTTGCAGGGGTGATAGTTGAAGCTCCACATGCACGACATGAACCGCTCGTCGGTCGGTATGGACATGTTGATCAGCTGCTGGACGACGTGCTCATCCTCACCCGGCTGCTGCCGGCTACCGTTCGTCCCCGTATCGGCACCGTAGAAGTCCTGCTTTGGGCGCATGACCGCCGAACAGACGTGCGTGAGAACGCGCAGTTTGCGCCACTCGTCCTCGGTCAGCGTGTGGTTCGCCTGGCGAGCCCTCCGGTACACGTCCGTCACGTTAAAGCTCTCCACGTCGACGCGCGTCTGCGGGCACACGGTGATGGCCGGAAACGGAATCTGCCAGATGGGTATTTGCGTCGGCGAGAAGCTGACGAGGATCGGCTTTTCGTTCCACTTTTGGTGCCCGATGACGATTGCCGCGATACACACGCACAGCGACATGACCACCATTACAGACCAGCACACTCTAAGGGAGAAGAATCGCACAAAATCGGGATGAATCAAAACGAAAAAAGGAAGAAGCTCGAACACTCACCTTTCGACAATCGACAGTTTCGGATGCACCACGTACGGCATTCCATGGCAGGAGCTCGACGCCAGGTACTCGCGTGCGATATTCTTCATGTAACGGATGGGTGACATCGGATGGAATTTTCCACAACACCAGCGGCAGGACGAAATGCACCACAGGACTTTTGCTCTACAGCGTACGAACCGGCACTAACGGGTCTAGAAAACATGACCGTGGCCTACTTAACCTTTTTTTAAGTTCACCAATGGCAACCGGTTGCATGCTGGTCACGTTGCATTATAAAACAGCTGGATCACTATCGAGCAATTTGATCCTTGCTTCAGGGATGTCGAATGCTTGGAATGTTAAGGGTTTAAAGAAATCGACAAATAAAATTAACTATATGTTGAGCACGAAGACAATAAAGTGCCACTAGTTTTTTGCAAGTTTGTTTTTAAATTAAACATGTTGGATTATAAACTAGGGAACTGATGAATTCATGAAACCGAACTGATCGATTGCAGCTATTCAAGGAGCTTTATTGATATATTTTACCGAATTTTGGTAGCAACAGTACTCCTTACTTCATTCAACAGGAAATAGATTAAAATATTGAGAAAAACAATGTTTCTTCTTCTATACAAAGCAAGTTGCTATACAAGATTTAGGATGTTTGTGTTCGAAATGGCATTTACAGAAATGTAATGAACGTTATATTTTAAAAATAAATATATAATTTGATGAAACAATTTATTTAACTCATTTCTCTGGGGATTGACGCCTAATATTTTTTAACCCGTACTAGAACTAACAATAAGTCAAAGGTTAATATAGTATGTTTTTAACAACGAAAAAATAAACAGAAATAAATATAGACAATAATTTACTTGAATTTGCGATACGGAAATTATTCTGAATGGGACATATTTTTATAAAATTAAGGATTTAAATCGAGCTTGAAACCCCTTTCACAAATCGATCGAAACAATTGATTCAACTGATTTCTCTGGGGTTTGACACGCCTCATATTTTTTACCCGCATTAGAACTTACAATAGGTCAAAAGTTAATATGGTAAATTTTTAATAGTTAAAAATATAGAGAAACAATTATAGAAAATAATTTACTTGAAAATTGCCGAACGGTAATTATGATTAATGGAACATATACTTACAAAATTAAGGGATTAAATCGAGATCGAAACCCCTTTCACAAATAAATCGAGAATGTTCAGTAATATAGTGTGAAGCAAAATATGTAATTTAGAAATATTAATTGCAACCGAAAAAGAACATTGGAAACAAAACGTCTCAAACTTTGGAATGGACTTTTAAACTTTCCTTCAACAATTCAGTGCATAATCCAACCAGATGAATTTTTAACGATGTCGTGCGCAAAAAACCCTCATCCACCGGTACGACCTGGACACGACACCGGACAAATCCGCGACAGATTCTCAACCATCTCCGAACCTTCCCTTCCCCGTTTCCCTGTTCCCTTGTGCATTAGCATTCGTTCGGGAAAACTAACGCACTCCCGCTGTCCGCTCGTAAAACGGACACCCACGGTCCGGCGGTCGTAAAGCGCCACTAAACACCCATTAAACCCGGCACCGGCACGCTACCGGTGTTGCCAACGCCTCGCCAAGGGGTGGGTTGAGAAATAGGGGAAAAAGTGCATCGTTAACAATTGCCACGATTTAAAGTGTCTGTTGTCCACCCGGCAGCATCGCCAGTGGGTCCTATCATATCCATTAATACGCTTTGTTTAACCGACGCCGACAAAGTGCCGGTTTACGACGGTTCGGATAGAGTCATCAGCTTAGGAAAACTAACGAGTGTGTGGTCCGAGGTGCGATCGATACGTCGACTCCCGGGTCGAAACAATGGGTCGTAAAAAAATGGGATATAATTTGTCGGCAAGTATAGTTTTTCAATTTTTATTTTTTTTTTTCATTATCTTTGTTCCAATTGGAGTGCATCAATATGCAGTTGCACTTCCTTCCTTCGGGCCAGCTTGTGACAATAATGCGCAAAACAGCGAGGCGTTAATTGCAACCACGTGTCGTTGCGGCTGACGAGGGAACTGATCTTGACGATACACGCTCTGCTCCAACGCAGCGATGATTAATGTTATCTTAATGATCTCATACGTCCGTAAGGGGGCACCCAGAACAAGCTCCTCCAAAAACCCAAGCAAAAAAAGGCCACATCTACCATCGTGATCGTGAAAAATGGTGTGTTTCAAATTGTTGTCGAATTAACATGCGGTCGAAAACATTCTACAGTAACGAGCATATCGTCTCCGGAGATCGCGTTGGAATTTTACTTCGGGATAAGATTGATTTCACATATTTCGATATGTTTGCTTGGGTCATGTATTTTTCTTTTTTTTTAAATGATTATAAAATATTAAACTAAAATTCACCAACCAAACAGCATTTCCCTCAAAAGGCCCTTCGCTCACCAGAGTAGGAAACAAGATTTTGCCAAAAACGCTCCATGCATCAAAACGCCACTCAAACCGTTGGCAATATTTAATAATCGCATGACAAATGGTTCCACAGCCGCAGGCATCATAAATTAAATTGTATCCTGCCAGAAAATGTCCAAAATACACACACACACGCACGCGCGTGTTCCAGGAGGAGCGAAGGGCCCTACGACTTGATTCGCTGGGCGCGATAAAATCCGATCATGGACCGGCGATGGAATCATGGAACAATTTTATTATACCACTCTGCGACGACACGGTGGTATTTTCGGTTGTAGGCTTCTTCCTTCACACATGCCGAAGCGGGAGAAGACTGGGCGAAGCCCTGCAGCCAAATGGCGGCACATTTTTGGTGCCATTATTTTTATTTTATGTGAACGCATAAACTCGTTATTCCGTGTCTGTATGTTTTTTTATTCGTTGAGTGGATCGCCCTTTGAGGTTTGAACAGAAGAACTTAAATATTCATTCCATCGAAAATCGCCCACGCACGCTGAAATCAGGCCGTTTCTCACGGTTTTCTCACCGGCGGGACGGTATCACCAATGTATGACTTAATTTAAATTTAACGAATCACTCGCGCCATCAACAAATCATCCAAAAAAACACCTTCCTACGGGGGTCGGGGTTGGGTGGGCGCAAGCCCTTGGCAGGTTCGATCGGAGGGGAAATAAAAAAGAAAAAAGAGCCCGTGGTGCTCTAGATGTCTTGTTTGGGGGTGAGAAAACGGAACAAACCAAAACACAAAAATCACCAGCACCAATTAGCAATCGCACGTAAATCTTCACCCCACCCAAACGGCCATTTTCCACTCGGAGGGGAAAATAGTCCGCCCTAACGCGTCGTTTGTCACGGCAATTTACGAGTTTCGCTCCCTTTTCCCTTTTTTATTTTGTATTTTGGTTCTTCTAATAAGCCGCCCATCGAGACGATCGTCAAACGGGTGCCCTAAACTAAAGGACCACATTTTTTTTTCGGTAGCATTGTTGTGTCTGTGTGTCTGGGTCGGGAACATAAGTACGCCCTGGTGGTTTTCTTCTCGTTTTTTATTCATCTTCACGCGCGCTTAAACGGTCCCAAACCGCAAAACTATCCCGGGGCTGACTGATAAGTGGACAGCACGCGTTTTTTGACGCACTCGCGAAGAAATTAAACAAATCCGCACTGGCATCAATCTTTCCCGGAATGTTTACCCGCGGTAAATCACACCCCAGATAAAAAAGAAAAAACAAACCCAGACCAGCGGAGAGAAAAAGTAAAATTAAAATCAAATGCCATGCCGCAACGCCGGCCCACGAACGCGAAGGGAATCTACATAATTTACCCGAAAGCATAAATTGACACGATCGTGACAAAACTGCGCAAAACATCAGCTGTTTCGGTCGTTCGGCCGAGATTTCAAGCGAACGATCATTTAGATGCTAGTTGTTGGATGTGATGCTTGCGTTTATCAATTCACTCGCCGGCTTAAGCGGTGAAAATAAAAGGGGAAATCTATAAACCGCAGAAGAAAAATGTCACTCGACTCGACGCGACGCTGGAAAGCCACTTCGAACTAGGTGGATATCCCAAAAAGCATTCAAAAAAATTACCAAAACGCCCGCCATAAAATCTTCATCATTTCTCTTCTCAACACGGCCCGTCAATGGCCGAACCGATCGGAATGAAGTCGTTCGTTTTTAAGGTTTTTTTTTGCGGTTTTCACTTGCCGCCGGTTGATAGATTCGTACGGGCCCTTGTCCGTTAGTCAAATGTGACGCGAAAATATTTCTAATGCCAATCCCCCCGGACAGTGGACGCGCTAGTGCGCGCTCTCTCGATTAAGTTTTACGATGGCAACGAGATATAAAAGTGAAAAAATGCCCAGTTGACATTAACGACGCGGGCGTCTATCGCGAGGGGCAGTTCCCCGAAACGCTAAACACTAGTACGGGAGAGAGGTTGGGGGCACTTTTTTGTTAATGGAACATTCCCTACAACCCTAGCCGAACAAATAGAAGAGAACAAAGTTTCCAAAACCAACGCGAACTCCTTTCGTTTTTTGGAGGGAATGGGAGGAGGGAATGGGGGCCAATAAAGTTGGGCCCCGAGTTTGTCCGGCAAAGGATCGTTAAGACAAATCGCCGCTCGGGATATGGGGGTGATCTATGATTCTGGTGCGGAACTAGTCGAAATGGTTATGCATTGGGTGGCGCAAATAAAAACCACTGATGTCACCGATGTTTCCACGGGTACCGAACAAGAACACAGTGTGTGCAAGATGAGATCACATCATTCGGTCACAATTGTCATCATTTGTACGACTTACCAGGCCAAAACACACACTTTACCAGCCCTTCCTGTTCCGCTTCGGTACGGTAGATGTAAACGGCTTAGAGGATTTTTGGGGTTTGGGGTGCCGCGATATTTCTGGCCGCTGAAAAGAAGAATAAAAACTTACACACACGAGTAGAAACTTAAATAAATGTGCTTTTCCTGCCCATGCCCGCAGCCGACCAGCATCGCCAGCGGCCGTCTACATTTTAATGTCTCAATAAAACAAAAATTAGAATAAACATTTCATGAGCGCCAACCCTCAATCGCATGTGCGTGACAGATGCGCCTCCATTGGAAGCGACCGGCGTTGGCAAAAGTTTGTCGCAGGCGTAGGTGATTCGAGATCGATCCGCCCAATGTCTGCCCGGGCCAGCGATATACCTACTCACTGTTTAGTTTTTACATTTGGAACATTCATCAAAACTAAAAACAAAAAGAACAAATAAGAAAAACCACAACAAAGACATCCATGAGACGAAAAAGCCATTCCGCAAAGTTCAATAAAGTACGCATGACCAATCATTTCCGAACAGTATTCCGCTGAACAGGGGTTTTGCAGGCAAATTCCGTCGCGATCGGAACGATTCGATAAACTCGGCGGAGATTAATATGGTTCGTAAAAGATTTTACAACCCGTTGAAGACGGTTTCGCAACTTCATTGGCTCGATTGGCGCACGATTGTCGAATTATAAACTCCGACGCACTTTTGGGACGCCGGATTGTAACATCTCCATCACGCGCCGGAGCATTATTAATGGCGCACGGTCGAATGTCCGGCTCGAATGTCAACCGGGGATGAGCGGCCCTACGCACCGTAATCAATTATCTTCCAGTGTCAGCTTACCGCGTGGAACCGTTAAAAGCCATAATCTCCGGCGAAACAAAAGGGGGTTCGCAAATAACGAATTCAAAATGCTTGGGAACCGCGTGGACGATCGGTTGTCACATTTGCATTTTGCATAATGATTTCGCAAGAAAGAATAATTAATTAAATTTATTGTTTCTCAGTTAATTTTTAATTTAGCAAACATACAAATCCTTACTTCTAAAGTGTCTTTTCTAATGTAACATCACTTCAAAATACACTCTCTGCAAATGAAAATTATACCAATTTACTTCAGGTTGAGCGCTCTCCCATACAGTTTTCCTAAGACAAACCCACCCTATTGGTTTCTTTTTATTTTATTTCTTTATGATAGCAATCGCTCTATTGGGCATGCCAACTGAAGACCGACGTTGACATTGGCTAGGTCATGGATGGATTGTTTTTTCCTACTTTTTTCACCGAAAAGAAAACACCCAAACGCTCCTAATACCAAGACAATAATCATAAATCTTTGAGTTGGCCCATTAAACCGTTGTCTCGCTCCTGCCCGACTGTTTTGCCTTTTTGTTTACAGACGGGGTTTCGAGTATGTCCGAGATGCGGCGAGAAGCATACAAATTATTTAGCCAAGTGTACAAAAGAAGACTATTGGCGCGAGATTTGAGGTTACATCAAAATCGCATTTGAGTTCCTTAACGAAGAGAATAAATCGTGAAGAGGGCTAAATATTGTAACATTTGCCCGTTCGTTTATTTGTTTATTGCGCGCCAAAACGTACGGGAAAAACTACAGAAAATTACATTTTATTGACTTTGGATTACAAGTGCCGCGCGCTTTTTACCTAATCCCCCCCGGGGTAAAAATAAATCGGTAGAAACTTCGTTTTGAAATTTATTACCAACCCGTTGGCTCGCCAGGTTATCGGGCGAGGGTAAATAACTTCGCTCCGAATGGAATGCCACTAGCCAACAGTAATGGCATTCAAGGATTAGTGCACGAAATCTACTCCTGGGAGTATCTTATCTGCTCGCCAGCTTGACGATCACGGTGACCGCATTCGAGCGGCTACCCGTCACGGGACAGTTCAAAAATATTTTTTTAATAGTAATGGCAATAGAAAGCAAGATATGTGTAGCTAAACCTGTCGCCCCGGACGTGCCGATTGCTCAAAATCGGATTCCCGACGGTTGGACAGATTTTCTTGCGCGATTTTCGTGTTTTTCCGACGATATGGCGCGACGGTTGTTTTTTTCCTCCCAAGCACTTCCATATTATATCTTTTCCGCGAAAAAAAAACACACAAAAATTGTCTGGCATGCTAAACGGTGCTTCCTCCTTCGGCATCGTTAAAAGTGGATCCTAGTCTCGGGCTTTTCGTTTGTCATAAACCAAAAACTCAAAAAAAAAAATAAATAAAAAGATAACCATCACCAGGTGATCGGCTTGCCTAGAGAGCACGTGGAGCTACATTGAGGTCACAACAATGTCCTAATAAACGTAAAAGAATTATTGCCCTTCGACTGCGACTCCGGCCGGGCGTCGTGGAAATGGACGCCTTGAGATGCCGATTGACGTACGAATTTGCGGCGGTCAATGGCGCCATTTAACGGCTTCGAAAGATGTTTCGGGTCCTGGGGCCGAACCTGGCCCTCCAAAAGCCAAAGTCCGATCTAATATTAACGCAAGTGGCGGTACGTACCGCTGGGTGGAGGAAGGAGGACCGTTTAAGAAGAAAGTGTTATCATAAATAACCCCCTGAACAAATGATATGGTTCAGTTTTACGTGATTTTAAAATAAAAAAGAGAACCGCAACTACAACGAAAGGCAGTTGACAACATAACGATTTAATTTACGACCTAGACGATAGCGCGGACACTAATATAGTCATAATTCAACAATAGTTTTCTTTTTATAGCAGTACACCATAGTGTTCTAGAACATTTTTACATGATGATATTTTAAGAGATTTTTATATAGTTTGCATTATAAAAAACAAAGGGAGACTAGAAAGTCTAAGAAAATCGTTTTTATTTTCAATATTGCCTCGATTAATAACCCTGTCATCATATCTTTCTTGGTCGTTAAATGTCCTTTTGTTTCTCAGTAACGACCCTTGTTTTACAAAGGAAACGGAATCTATGACTCAAAGATGAAATAACCTCCACTCCAGCTACTTTATGGTGATAGACAGAACAGCTAAATACTACACAGTTATTTATTACAACCAGTACAATTCATAAATGCGCTACAGCGAAAAGAAAACGAAAACGCTTAGTCTGCAAACACTTGCAAGGCGACGTTGCGATGCGTTACCGAACTCGCGATCGACATTAAACTCACGCGTGCGAACGCGGGATCGCGATATATCTCGCGAGACACGCGAGAGAAAATCGGAACAGATGCGATCGAAAACTTCGCTTGCTCTCCGGTATGGAAGAAAAATGTCTTCAAACGCCACGAGAAGAGACACAAAAGTGTTACCGAGCGGACTGCAGTGCTGATTCCTTTTCCTTTTTTCCGTCGAGAAAATTTTCTCCTTTCCCCGTTTCACACCATTCGCCGGAAGCGTGACGGCATTGATCCGGCGTTCATTCATTCAAGTTCATCATTAACAACAACAGAGCGCACAATGGGACGAAATCGTCCCCACGTGGTTGTTTTAATTTTAATGAAAACTGTCAATTTGATGTACCATTAAAAAGGTGTCTGGTTTATGCTAAATTTCAAGCAAAAGATCTAAAAATTTAACACGGAACTAAACATTGACTAATGATTTTATGATACACCCCAACAATTTAAAACCGATTTTAGTAAAAAAGTAAAAGTGCCCGAGTATGTACTTTAACATTGATTTATTTTTTGTAGATATTAACTGTTGAAATTTTCTTTAATACTAAATCAAAAAGCAGTTATAATTTTTTGATAATTTTTTGTGCTATATTGTTATAGTTTGTCATTAATGAACTTGTTTTTTTTTGTTCAATTAATACCATATAAAATTAGAACCAGTTTGAAAAAATCAAAATTGTATAAAATTAAATTAATTAAATTAATATCTTTTTTACAGAGGGGCAAATACATAGAATAGGGGTGATCATGGTGCACCAGTAACGCAAGGACACACCACGCCAGGGGTCGTGGCTTCAAACAGCTGACCACCGATACATAATATGCTGTCTTTCGATAACAGTCACTCTCTTCGGAGAGAACCTTAGTCTAACTAAGGAATGTTACGCCATTTAAAAAAAGGGATGTAACTGAGATCAAAAAGCAATTTATTACGAGTTGTATACCATAACATACCTAATTATTGCATCAATCGACCGCGCGCATAACATTAGTGACATGGAATCGACTCTGGATCTCGAATTTTTAAATAAACCAATAAACAAAGAAAATATTGCAAGATTTTTAATTAGCACTGTACAACAAGAGTTTTGAGACGGTTAAAAAGCCGTCTCTTCAAAATCTATTCCATATCTTCATAATCTGTCTTGAAAACCTTTAGCGTACACCATACAAGAGTGTTTACTCAGTGTAATACTAGAACTTTTAGGTAAAATTTTATAAGAATAAAATTAATTTCACAACGTTACGGCATGAGACCACTGTGTGCTGTCACAACCGCGTACCATTGTCGTCCTGCTTCGCGTCCTCGTCGGTGTGTGCGTCCCCATAAGTACGCGCTCGTTGTGGCCAAACGTCGCGGCTCAGCTGCGGCTGCCCATTGCTCGCTCGGCCACGGCCAGTTTGTGTTCGTCCGGGCAACAGAACGGTTGTGTTTTTCCCTGCCTGGGATCCAACCCCAGCAGGTTTAGCTTTGCACTTCGGAAGCTGCGAATTTCCGAACGGAACAACCAATCAGGCCAGTTATACTCATTTCAGATCGATCGGCCGAGCGTTTGACGGTACAAAATCAATTTTATTTTTTCGATTTCTTTAAATATCAAATTTGTGTAACGGAACGGAAGCAGCAATTGGTGGTTTTGGTGTGGTGATACAAACAAAATAATTGTGGTGCGTGCGTTCGGTAATTGGCCGATAATGAGCAGCGGTGTTCAGAGCGGAGAATCAGAGATTTGATCAATTTTGTGGAATTTTCTATGTGAAAAAAAACTGTTTAACGAAATTATTCCCTAGAGCTAATTACGAGACGAGCAGTTGAAAGTGTGAGCTACGGAAACAAAATGAAGTGAAATTGATTTAAATTATAAAACCTTCAGATCAGCTGAAAAATGAATTTGAAACATTCGACGTGTGCCATAAGCGTTATAATGTGACCCACTTTGAGAAAACAGTTCTTGAAAAACGTTATCAAAGACAAGGATGTTTCTGTTGTATCCTCACCTCGTTTCGTGCATCGAAAAAGTTCAAACACGCCATAAATTGTGCATTTCAGTGTACGTATCGTGCTCGCGGGCAAGAACTTTCTCGCGCATCCCGTGAGTCGGCAAAACATAAATTACGCACTAATCTGTGCATCGTTAAGCCGTGTTTAACTCTGCACTGCTATGCGGCCACACTGTGCACACCCCAGTACAATTAGTGTCGCGTTTTTGCGTACTCCCGAACGGTTTAAAAGTGCGTCAATTTCTTTCACGTTCTTATTTTCAATATCTTTCACGATCAGCAGTGACCGAGTCAAGGCAGAAATTAAAACAGATTCTGAACAGTTCAGAGGGAAGAGCAACTGGTGCTGGTGCTTGCTGCTGGTGGCCGGTTCATCAGCAGTGTCTCCCGTTTATTTTCGCAACCGTTATGTACGCGCAGCCCACGTGTTTGCAACGCCTTTTGACAGTTGTTGTCCCATTTTATGTTCGATACTGTGTCGAGCGGTAGGAAACAATCCTGGTACATTATTGTGGTTATTTCTTCCTCGCTCTCTCTCCCTACTTCCTCCACTTTTCTTTTTGTTCCATCCTCCCCGGGGGCCATCTTGGCGCAAAAAGCTTTTCGCAAGTGGTTTTTGCATAAAATATTGCTGCTTTTCTCATAGCTGCTAATACAGCCATTAGATCGTAAAACGCGCCTATCAAAACCCGTCTGAAAATTGACCACGACCAATAAAACGAAGAATTAAATGATGCCACCACTTGATTGCGCACCGTATACACACTGCGAAAGCGTACAATTCGTTTTGCGACAATCAATTTGGCTAAAATTTGAGCGGATAACATTTAAAAAAATACCTACACGTTGGTAAAAGGTTAAGACAAAACGTTGAGTTCTGTTTTTGGTGTTACTCCTACCCAACAACTTTGAAACGATTAAAAAGGAGTGAACGTATGAATGTGTAAAACAATACAATTAAAAAAAACAACAAACAAAAAGTACACAACACTAACCAAAGTGGATGTTGTAGGAAAAGAAAACATTCGGATTGGCCTTGGACCAATCAATAAAATAAATTCAGATCTCTTTTTTAACATTTTTGTTATATTGCACAACATTTTGCATTCGTGAGTCTTAATATGGAGAGATTTAATTAATCTTAATGAAAGCAATATTTGCCTAATTTACCATTTAACATTCGTTCCAGCGGGTCGTTTATTACACAGCCAAGATCCGCTCACGCATAAAAGGTTATCTTTACCACCTTTGTTGGACTGTAATGCAAAGGGGGACTATAAATAATCTGATCGAACATTCGATAGTCTCGAAACCATGCGCATGGTAACGAAGTAGCCAGCTCATCTGCCTTCGAAAATCCATAGATAAACCATCACCCACCCTCAACCTCCCTAAACACGCGCTGCCGAAATGTGGAAAACATATTAGCAACTCAAAACAAACAGCAAAATGAATCCATATGCCTTCTTGAACGGCTTCTTGTTGGATCTTTACTGTCAATCTTAGGCCGCCGTCGAGGGCCTTCCTTCCGCCCTGGCCCTGGTCAGGCCTCAAGCCAATTGCTTGCTATCTTACCTCCCCAACGGTGATAATCTATTACCAACCGGCGGGCCAGCGCCAAACTAGTTTGTGTTGGAATATTTTCCAACCCCGAAAACATTCCACATGCCGTCGAGAATCTGCCGGCTATTAAAAGCCTTACGGTTGGTGTGTATTATTGTTTTTGTTCCTTGTTTTTTTCTTTGCTTTTTGTTTTAGTAGTTTTATGCTGACAGCCGCCTTCCGCGGGGCGGCCGAGAATAAAACTTTTCTCATTTGCGTTAAAAGCCTCCAAAACTAAATCACAACCAAAAGGAAAACCACAACGCAAATACATCCTCTCGCGATCGGTGCGAGGTTTAGTGACAGGGTTAGTCGTCAAATTAACATATTGGATTCGTTTTTTTTTGTTTTTATTATTTCTTCACCAATCCACAGACTGCAGTGCACGAGGCGAAGCGGCTTCGCGCGTGGTTTTTATTATTTTTATTTGCCTCCTTCTGCTCCTCCAACTGAAATCAAGAATGACCGCTCGAGCTCAAACTCCACAAGGAGGTGCTTTTGTAACATGAGCCCCCAGAGCGAATGCAATTCCTGTTTTCGCGTGAGCTACGTGCAAAAATGTCGCAACTGACCCTCTCAAGGTTGTGTGGCGAAAAAAAATTAAGAAAAATAAAAACGGTACAACCTGTGGGTGTATCGATGCAAAACGCATGCCAGTTTTCGTTCGTACAAATTTGCTTAAAGCCGGATCGATGCTTATACTTCGATCGCTCATTAGCTCCGGAGCTGGGTTAATATAGCCGATTTCTACCTACGGTCAGGTCAGCGTCCTCTAGCTCTGGAGTTGTTAAGTGTCCTTTTTTACGATCGTTCACCAGATATATGACCCATAAGAATTGATTCTTGCAAATGGATAGATGATAAGCAATACGGGTTTTTTTGCTTCTTTCTTATGCTGTTGAAGATGTTTGTTCATGTTTCACTCAACATGCTCCCTCTGTTAAAAACCCTTTTAAAGGGCCCTTAAGCTGTTTAAATATTTGCTTTTGATAGAGAACGGTTTTTCTATCATAAACCGACACAAACTTACAGCACCTGAAAGTCATAAAATTTTACAATTTTACATTTTATCACCCAAAATATTAATTCCCTCCATCACAGCCACAGACGTTCTCCAGCGATTCCGTGTCTTCTGCATGCGCACATGGGGCGGCACGTTATTTGCCAAGATTGTAATCCAAAGTATCGCTTTATGGTTCCTTTTGTTTATTCTCGCCTCCTTCCAACGACCAACGCGCGCTCGGCATCAGCTGGTTAGCCAGGCGAGGGACTAGCAAATCCGATTAGAGGCAAACGTTTCATTTCATAAGCCTCGGAAAAAATAAAGACAAATCACTCATATCTCTCGCAGCCACCAAATGCCAATTTTTTTGGCGCACATATGTTCCGTGCCTACCGTTTCCTATCGCTTTTGGTCCGAAATAAAAATCGGTTAAGCAGGAAATCGGGCGTCGTAACACATTTCGCGACAACAAAAGCAGCTGATGGATTAATTTTGACCCGAGGCATCGAACGAGCGCCATATTTGACGGGTTTGGTACGAATTTTCATAATTCGTGTTCTTTTTGTAAACTTTTATTCGATCGTGCGCGATCGGGGAGTAGCATTTCGAAGGATCGATCGTTTTTATTTACGATTTTTCGGATTTCGTTAAGGACAGACGTATGAGGAATGAGAAATCGCACATTCCTCCCGTGTTTTCTGTGTGTTCGGTCGTATTTCAAATTTATGGCCGTACTCCATAAAACTGTCCCCTCGAAATTCCAACTGACCGCTGCAACGGAACACGATGCGCTCGAGAAACAGGATCAGAAGGTGCCGATTTGTGTTATTATTATTATTTTCAATCCACAGGCCCCTCCTGTGGGGACGACCTTTTTTGCGTTCGATTGTTGTGTTCTGTTACCTTTCCGGTGGAATTTAAAGCAATTTGGCAAGACGAATTGAATTTTATCTGCAAATTATGCAATCAATTTGCTCCGTCCGGTTATTTATGCACGTTTCGTTCGAATTTGTTTTTTTTTCTCGGGGTGAACTCGTGTGAACCATTTGCCAATTAAAATGTCAAAGCTGTCGCAACATTAATTTTGGAAGACCAACTAGACACCGTGTCGGTGTGCATTGTCTTTGGCCGTTAGTTCTCTGGTTTTTTTTTCTGAACTATTCGAAATTGTGTCTTTCAAGACGCTTCTTCCGCCCTATAGTGCCTTGAACTCTCTCACCTTCGTTAACCGTTTTATGGCAGGCAAATTAATTAAAGAGCCATAAAAGCGCGCCCACCGATGACCACATCCCAGCTGCCCTACCTAGTCCCATCGAGCACACTTTGACATCACTTCTACCACCTCGAAGTGCTCGAAGTAGAATGAAATAAAACCATCCCTGCGAATGGATGACGACCTACCAACTTTTATTGCCCAAACAAAACGACACCCGAAACGATGTGACGCCCTTCCTGTGAGTGCATTGAACGAGTGTTTGGAGGAGAACAGGGGTCTTATACTTGGGAGGATACAAATCCTATCCGAAGCATCGTTGGGGTCATAAATCGCAACCGATTGGTATTTTTGAGCGCGCACGAATTTCTCGAAGCCAATCGTGTGGCGCCAGTAGAAATTATTTGTTGGAACGACACGAATGACGACGGCGCGTTGACGTGAGACCTTTTAAATAAATCCTTACGTTTTCCACCTCAAACCCAGTGGAGAGGCGCCTTCCATTATAATAAGAATGAATGGAGCTTGCTTCTTTTTGCACAATTGAATTCTCTGTCCTCTGTCCACTCAAATGTGTTCCATTTCTTCACGCCACCTCGAATCGTTAAACCGAAGGGAGTAAACCGTTTTCTTTTGGGGATCGATTAAAATATCGTAAACTCCATCGATTGTTGAAGCGTTCAACATCCGGATATGGCGATGAATACAAATCGTACCTTATATTTTGGATCTTTTTTTTAAAGCCCAATTTTGTCGTTCCTGCACATTGACGTCTGTCGAACAAGCAATTTTCCCTCGCTTTAATTACTGCGAAAACCAAGCAAATTAAACCACGTGACAGCGGACAGATTCGGAATGGCTGATCGACGCCAGACGTGATCTGATAAGACAATGTTTTTTGGCTTTTGTGCCTTCCTAATCGGGGGTTTTCAGTATTGTTCCCATATGCTAATACATCCCGTGTTTGGCAAAATATTTGGTAGTTTCACATTAAGCGCCCGGTGGGAGCGCCCCGGTGCGAGCTTCAAGAGCCTAATTGGAATCTGCTTTTATTCGCAACCACCCGCCGGGAAATCCAAGACTACCGATTCCAAGACGGAACGCACGATTCATCCCTCTCTCTCTCTTTGCCTGGTGAAACTAATTGCACACGTCGTCGAATCAGAAAATGCGTAGGAGCATGATCGAATTTCGCCTACATTGTGTGACATCCATATCGCACCTTCCCATGTGGAGGTGAACTTGGAGTCGATAAAACAAACGAAATGGGGGCAAGTCCGATCGGCAAACATGGTTCACCGGAGGCGCGTAGATGGCGTGACAAATGGCCGGACACATTCCGGGCAACCGATACCCGGCACCCTTCCCCTCCTACCCCTGCAACAGGGTCAGGTGATTAGATTATTTTGCTATTTGTCATCCGGACGAGAGACAACGGTTCGTTGTTGTTTTTTTTTTCGATGGGGTCACAAAACCGGCGGAGATCTTCTTTAACACATTCTTCAGCGAGTTGTGTCTTTCGCTATCAGACCTTTTCGGACACGTCCCTGAGGTGGTTTTTTTCTGTTTTGGAGTGCCTGGCTCGGCGGCCAAAGCGTTATAATTAGGTAGGAAAGGGTCGGAAGGATCCAAACTCCGAAAAAGGGGGTGGAGAAGCGGCCAAAACGTGTAAGTTTTCTGCCAACGAGGCAAAACTAAAAGGAAAGATATCCCATGCTGCACATGTAAGACTAAGCGGTCGACCGATCATCGATCGCAATTTACATACAGTGGGTGAGCGAGCGACGCTTGTAAACATAATTTATCACCGAATGCGTGCGCGATGATTTGCATACTCGATCACTCCAACCAATCCCCCACCCCTCAACTCCCATCCTCCCCCTGGACAGTTAATGGTCCGCACAAGGGCTTACTGTCGGCGACCCATCATCGGTCATTAGGCGGCTGCCGTTGACGTGTTATGGTGGCGGCGACAGTGTATTAATTTTTTTACTATCTATCTGAAAGATCCTTTCTTTCCCTAGGGAACCCCCTGTACCCCTACACACACACACAGACCCTCTTTTGCCAAAAGGTCTGAGAATGAAAAACGCGGTCATTGATTTTTTGGAAGCCGTTGTTTTCTTTGTTTAATCCGTTGGCACTTTTGGTGAGATCCGTGTTTGAAAAACAAGTCCAACATGGGACCCCCCATCCACCCACCCAGGGTGGGTGAAAGTAGACCTTAATACCCGTACACGACATCGACCACCTTCGGCACCCACCACCAGCAAACTATCTCCATCCGAAAACGAGAAACGGAACATAAATTATAACGGATGACAATTAACAAACCACTACCAGCCATCTTTCGCGAACGGAAGGAAAGGGTGCCAACTAAGAACTTGTCCTCGACGTCCCTCCCAACGTGCTTAGGTTGTGACAAACGATACACGATCGTCGTTGTGGAAGAACAAAACGGAACAAGCTACTCATGTCGGCCGGAAAAAGGCAAGCAAATCTGAAACGCTGCGTTTGTGAAAGATGGTGCAAATTAGAACCAGACATTAAGATTTCCTTGTTTCACACTGAAGGGAGGGAAAACGCCTTCCGTAAAACAAATAACCCCCTCATTCGTAAGTCCCGGTAACGGATATATTTCTTTTCCCGTTCCGTAGCTCTAGAGGACAACCCCTCACGAGGAAACACGCAATTCGGCGTGCGTGTGAAAGTGTTAATCGGGAAGTGAGTGAAAATTTGGAGGGAAAAAGCCTCCGCTGAGAGGAAAGAAGAAAAAAATCGCGTGTCGCAATCGGATCCGGGTCGCTCCGGACATGAACGACGACACCCGAGGAACGGCGGCTTCCCGCCGCCATTTGTCAAACAAGCCGCGAACGATAATGGCCGCCAGCGTTATGCTGCTGCTGGTGGCGTTGTCCATGCTGACAGGTAAGTCACAACAGCGAAAAACGACATCCTAACAACAAAAGAAAACTAAAAACCCTCCAACAGGAAACGAACTATCAGCACGGACAGAGGTCTGACCCGCCAGACGGAAGATAAATATTGGTATATGCAATGATACGGTACGGATGTTTGGTAGCGCAGGAACTGATCCGATCTGTCGGCGGCTCCCGAGAACCCCATTTGCAAACTGGCGGAAGAATACGAGTAGCATGTTTTGTGGGATCATTCCACTGACGGCTCCGATGTCTCCCGTTACGACTCCTTATTTATTTTCCACCCATTTGACCATTTGACCGGGAGCAAGAGTAGCGTTCGTGGTAGGCGTTCTAATGGAAGTAATCGGTTTTTAAGACAGTCGTAAATTAGTATAATTTGATCCGGTCTGCGCACGTGACTGGCGCAAATCGACGCCTCCGGCCTCCTTTGAGGAGACGTTAGGCTTAACTGTTGCCTCTTCTGGAAGGTGCTAGCGAAATGGATAGCTTCACTCGGGTTTTCTTTTTGCAAACATCTTTAGCCAGCACCTGGAGGACGCCGAACGGGCTGACAAATGGGCAACCATTACTCAGCCTACCTTCACTAGCTGAACATGTACGAGCTGCCCCAAATACGGGAGAGGTTAGCCCGCGAAAGTTAAGGTGAAATTGAAATTTAATTGCCTTCTACGGGATCTATGGAACTCCGGGAAGTACTTCGATGCCCGTTGCTACAGAGTCCGGAGTCTCGTGTCCGTTGCATTTCCATCCGAGACGTGTGCAGATGTAGATCACCTTAACCCCTGAGGACACGGACCATGGATTGGCGCAAGGGGGTTAGAGCTAGTAATGTGTCCGCACTGATGAACATATTGTTTTGCCGATGACCGCAAATCACTGTCAATCGTCTGGGACACGGCGGCATTCCGTGGTTCATGGTTCATTGGGCAAAGGCACCCCTTCGAGGGAGTCAAAATGCCCATATCACGAGCTTGTAACTCCATACCCATTTCAAGCTTGATTTACGATCGAGTAATTAAGGGAAAATCCACCGTTTCGTTTAGCCTAAGGGATTCCAAACTAAAAACTTAGGAATTCAAAGACTTCAGAGGTACTTCATTACATAGTTCAGAAGTGTTTAATCTTATAATCAGCGGGTTGTATCTCCTTGTAAGCCATTAGAAGGGTCGCACTTTCCACTAAAAGCCCCTCTCGAGAAAGCCCTTTCCGACGGCGGTATTTGTCAACAGAATAATCTATTCATCTCCACTTCAACACCTTCCCACTCGGTTGGGTATCTCGCTGCTAATTGCTCATGCTAATACTTGGCCACTCGACCAACGGAAGAACGCATTTTAACGACCCATCGAGCGCCTAGTTTTCCACCATGCAACCAACGTACACCATAACGTTCCGATTCGTTAGCTTAACGGTTTCGATATTTTCCAAATATTTGAACAATTAAATCGTTTCCAACGGGTGGTTTTCGTTTTCATAAACGATCCCACAAAACCCGCTTGGGAGGGAGAAGCTATGGGAACCGATGAGAGGGTGCCGATGGTAATAACTTACATAAATAATGTAACTCCCATTAGGTAGAATCATTTATAATAATTACATTCGACGCGGGGCGGAAATTAGATTATCATTTCAATGGACCTTCTTTTTCGTCTTGTTGTTGAATTAAATCGTAATTTTATGCAAACGTTAACTAACACCGGCCGGTTGGATGTGTGTCTCCTCCCTGGTTCCGATCTGAAAAAACTACAACGCAGCGAAATCGGTAACCAGTTCGTTACAATCGATTGGGGCGCCTGCTTTCCTAGCGGCTTGTCTCAGCTCAGCAAACGACCTCCGCGACGGGCATTTCGGTTTAGATTAAGGTTTTACTATTTCTTCTGCTTCTTCTGCTCCGTCACCTAGGCCACCGGCAGAAATTTGGACATCTAGCCTTTGTGTGTTATCGATTGGAAACCGATGATGATCCTCCCATTTTTTATTGACCCGCACAAGACACCCGCATTTAAATTAGCTGTCAATGGCGGCTCCGGACCCCATTACGGGCAATCCGGCCCGATTTCGCGCCGTATCCTAATCCACGTAATCCGATCTCCGACTAGGGTTGGAGCTATATCTCACGAAAGGCCATAAATGTTCCCCCGGGCGGCATCGCAGGTTGATTTTGGACCCCGCAAAACCCCGGAACGACACGTGCATTCGAACGGTGGAACCCTTTCCCAAGGACTTTCGATGTCACGTATAACAAGAAATGGCTGATAAACTTGAGATAAACTGACTCTACAATCAGTCCCAAGCCCAGACCGCAGAAGACAAACAAATTGGGTTAAATAACCACGGTTGCATTTAGCGAATCGTCCCAACGCTAGCGAACGACCGAACGGAAGACGCAAATAGTTACTCATTGCTTATTTTGGCATTACCAGAGAACCAAGGGGAGGGAGAGCTATTTTTAAAATATTTTCCCACTAGAAAATATTTTGCATTCCCACCGCGACAGATACATTCGTGTTTTTTTACTGCAGGAAGCACAAAGTCAGAAAACCGCAGAAAAACGAAATAAACCGGAGTGATTTTACCTTTCAATCACGAAAAAGATCATTGATCTTCGCCTGTCAAGCGCGCTGCAGTTTACACATATTTTGCCCGTTAAAGGATTGGTTTGTTTACACGAAATTTTTCTGTTGATTAATAATGTTGAAAAGTGAAATTAATTGCAGGTTGAAAAATGCACTTACAAAAGATAAATTATACTCGATCAGTCGATCCCCTTGATGTCTATTTGATCATTGAGTTGATTGAGTTGGTTGTTTATGAGATTTTTTTCTGTTAAATTATGGGAATAAATACACGTGCTTTAAGTCTTCAGTTAACAAATCTTCTTCTTATGTGGCTCAACATCCCCAAGTGGGACAAGGCCTCTCTCCGTAGAGAGTTACTGTGACCGAAAGACGGTAATATTATAGACCGGTGGTCAGCCGTTCGTAATACCGGGGGGTGCCAGACTCGGGATTCGATCCCACACCTACGGCGTGGTGTTTTCTTGCGCTACCACTGCGCCATGGGCACCCCCTCAGTTAACAAATACACTTGCCAAATGTATCTTCACACCGTGCCATCACGATCAGCTTGAGTATCGACTCCTTGATCAAGAGCTGTTACTATTCTGGTATGTCTCACATCATATCGGTCTCCTTGAACGTCACGTCACCCAGTCTGGCGTCGAGGATGCGCTCGCCTCCGACGAAACCGAACCCGTCATGATGAGGGTGGACAGTTTGGAACATGTCAGCAGGAAAATCATACTCCATTAACCCGGCTGACCCCTTTGCGGACGGAAACGAACCGGAGACCGGTCGTCTGCGCATCGGTCTCAGGACGGACACTTCACTGACGACGATCATCGGTTTGTCATCGCTCACATCCAATAAATCACGGGACCGTTTGGCCGTTGGTTCAGATTCAAAGTCTCCCAAACTGGACCCGGATGCAGTCCAGCGACGTCTCATTTTGTCTCCCACGGGACGCAACCGAAGCCACAAACTGGATCCGATAACGACGGAAGATGGCAGGGACTCCCCATCGAGTTAGTTAAAACGGTCCGACGCCTTCCACTAGTTAGAGCCCCAGAGCGCCCCCTCCGAGATGGTTATCTTCCGTTCCGTGTCGGTCAATTAAAATTCAACGATTGCAACGATTTTATTTATGCCCATGATTGAATCATAATTTCCTCCGTCATTATCGTACCCCTTCGCAAACCCTCCGTCCGGGGTGGTAGGCCAAATTGAAGCAAACCCGAACGGAATTGGAGATGAGAAAAACGGGTGCGACTAGAAAACGGGGAAATGCGCGCGGGGTTGTTTGTACAATGTTTTTGCAAGTGGCGCTTCGATTCGCTCCGAAGACGGCGCGCACGCGACAGCACGCCGCGAAACTCGCGAGAAGGAAGGAGACACACACGCACACACACTCATGAACACAAAACAAGCTGACCACAAAACGGGCCGCACCGCGTGAAGATATTGCACCGTAATTTAGTAACAAGTGACAGAACGCGGCTTGTTTATGTACATTGGATTTGGTCGAGCGATTTTCATCCGCTTTGCGGCACCAACAACCGCCAGGGAGGAATTTTAAGTGGTTGCAAACGGGTGCCCTGAAGATTATTTGGCTTTCCTTTGGGGCGAAGGAGGGTGGGATGGGCAGTGATGAGTCACCCAATTCGATAGTGTTGTCATGTGGCGGGCAATTAAAACAAAGCCACACGACATAAAACAATTAGCAATTGGTTTTCGTGGACTTCTTTTCTGGAGTATTTGAAAAAAGAGAAACATAAATTACTAATCGAAATAAATTGAAAATTTAATAAACTCAAAGTCGAATTTCGAGTTCTAAAAACCGGTTTAAAAGTTCGTAATTTATTTGCTGCAGTTAATCTAACCATAAGCATTTGTTCCACTACATAACGGGCCAACATGACGAAGATTTCGTTACCGGCCATCTACTCAAACAATATAATTGAAACTCCAACTACCAGTACTGTCAATTGCTTCCTGCTTTATTTGCTTACGACTTAGAAAAGTTCAAATATTCTTCTTCTTCTTCTTTTTGGCGTAACGACTTCTTTGGTCATGCCTGCCCTCTGAAGGGCTTACTAGACTTTTTCCCTTATGTACGTGGATAGCCACTCCTCTCGTACAGGGGAGGGCCCGGTCTCGGTTGGGATTCGAACCCACGCCGTCGAGGTCATGGGCCGAGTTTCTAACCGGCGCTACCGCTCGGCTATCGCGGACCCCCCAAAGTTAGAAAAGTTCAAATATTACTTATATGAAATGGACTCGGCTTGCTAGCAAATTTGAAAAAAAACAGGACGTTGAGAATAGTATGAATATCATAGAATAAAATCGATCGTTTTGAAAAACACTAAGGTATCAAGAATCCTATACCATACCATTTAGAATAATTTTAATAAAAACACCCACCTGGTCCATTACTATATCGTTAAGTAAAAATCAGTCCCAATTCATAAAATTCTGGTAAGAATTAGATTGTTCTTATGATAACTATAGGTCAATTTCCAAATTTCCATTTTCTTAATTTTATTGCTAGCGATACAAGGAGGACACAAAAAGATATGCCTGGATGAAAGCTTAATAGCAAGATCGAAATTTGAGAAATGACAAAAATTCCACAAACGAGCGCTATCTTAGAGCAATCTCTTAGTGAACGCCAGTTGGTTATCTTTATTGCAACATGTTGTCCTGTCTTCGCCCAAACATGTTTGAAATAAATGTCGGCCTTGCGTCGAACAGACGTTTAACAGAGTGTAACACAATGCTGCGCTGTAGACAACAAGGTTTCAGTTTAACATATCTATTACTTAGAGTTTCATTCAAACAAATCGTCAGATCGTTAGTGTCACCGTTCGCCAATCGACCGCTCGATGGAACAAGAAAAGGAATGCATTTAGCGCTTGTCAACGGTGCACCGTTCGTACGAACCAGATCCATCAGCGGACGATGAATAATACGATGTCGTGCAACGATAGATCACGGCCGTAGACACGGTAGCAAACCGTGCGGGCAGATATCAACCGGACGCAAAATGATTTTCCCAGTGAAAACAAATAGGACCTGCTTTAATTATGACGTGTTGTCGGGTGCGGGTCGAGGAAATTAGATTCACTTAAGTGACCGCAATCAATCAACATCACAGGGTCGCCGGGAGCTCCAATGACAATCGGCCGGAGGTCGAATAGGGCTTGGTGAACGTCTCTATCACAGGCAGACACTTTTGCATCAGGACAAACGGAATTGAACGCATCGATGCGTTCCGGCCCGCGAGCATCCTTCAAACGGAAGACGTCTGGTGGAAATTGGAAAACTGAGATGGATGACTTTTTAATGCACCGTCATTAGATCTGGACAGTGTCTCAGCTAGCGGTGCCTCCACCGACTTGTAGAAGATTTGTTTCTAGATCTCTTACCCCGATACCCTTTTGTATAGACTCGAGCTCAGAAGTCCCACGCGGCGACGTCGAACGGCCCATGTCGTGTCTCGGATCGCTTGTTATTCAATCTTCCACAGCGGCCGCCCCGAAACCCAGAGCGACCCGGTGCAACCAAATCGGCAAGAAGAAATGCCAAGCTATCACCAAACTGATTTTCCATTCGATTCTCCCGCTCGTTTACGTCAATCGTCCTAAACAACTGATGCATAGCGTTTAACAGATCATTTGGCCTACGCACGGGAAAAACATGCTGCATGCAAAACCTCTCCGGGGTTGGAAGACGAAAAAACAGACAAACATACTTCATCTAAACCTCCCGGCTCAAGTTAACCAAATAAACTATTCACCGTTTCCACCAACCACCCACCGAGGGGAGGCGGCACGCCAATCAAATTTCGCCCTCCAACCGGTGCTCTCGTTTGGCGTTAGGGCGCCTTTTTCCGGCCCGCGGCTTCTCTAAACACAAACAAACCGAACGGTTGTTCGTCGTCCTCTGCTCGACATCGATGTTTATTTAGCAAAATTCTGTCCGGAATTTCTTGAAACACACAGAAAAAGATAGAAAAAAAAGAGAAACGGGAGCGCTCCAGCTGCTCGATGATTTGTGCATCCACTTATCCACTTGACGATGGATCACTTAACTTAACACAGTGTTACTATATTGACTGTTTGACTATTTCGGGGCAAGTGAAAAGGCAAGGTAAAGTTTGCAAAGCTTTCTTCTGAAATGATGGTTTATATTTGCATGAGATTTGTGATGATGGAGAAATTACGCACATCCACTTTTTCATTTCAATTCATCGTTATAATTCTCTTAAATGAATATTGCTAATCTTCATACTATTTTTACACTTCTTTGATTGTGATGTATATGCTTCTTAAGCCTTTTATAATTATATATTATAATTTAAGTAATCGTATTGTGATTTTGGTTTTAAAATGTTTTATGATTTTGAAGGATAATACCCCAAATATTTCTATTATTTACTATTTTTTATTACTATTATACGTCTTGTTTGAAGGATTTCAAAGAGTGCTTCGAAAGAAAGTATGTTAATATGTTGCTGGTTGCAAAACCAATCTGCAATTTGTGTCACTGCAGGATGAAACGAAACGCTTCTGATGAGTAATAACATCCTATGACACTTTGGTGTCGAATTTATTGAACTCTGAGCCGATCGATCCGCTCGAGTGATCGATCAAACAATTCAACTCGTCGCTTCCCTGGCCACATTTCCAACCGCAACATCGATGAGTTCGGACTGTTTGCATCTGCAGTCACCATTCAGGTCTTGTGGGTTTAACATGTGGACCGCAATGTGGAGCATTCCAAGGCCGAGGTAAAAAAAATGGCCAATCGCCTGTTATAAACTCTTGCAGCGAAATTAATCAAGCGTAGGAGGAACGGAAAAAAATAATAATTTATTGCCACGGAATAGAAACACCGTGTTGCAAAAAGAAAAGGTAAATTGAATATTGCACCAACGGCGTTTAATTACCTTTCACTCGTCGATTAAGTAGGATTATTTTTATGCACAAAAATAGCTACCGAAAAGCAACAGCATCGCTATTTAAAGATGCGCACTTAAAAATAACTTGGCACAAATGTTTATTGCCGATGCGGGCGATGACTTCCCCCCGCGTAGCTCACCATTTAACAAATACGAAGCAACAATTATGACAGACCTATCATGAAAACCCACATTTATCAAATGTCTACAGTGAACGGGAAACAATCCTGGCAAAGGAGGGACACAAATTCCTCTGTAAGTTGTCATATCCATCATCCGGACTTTTCGTAGCAGAAGGACCACCAAGGTGTAAATAATAGGAGTTTGTTGCAATCCCTCTCCAATGGTAGGTCCTTTCCCGGTGGTTTTCGCAATTTATGAATGATGCTCGACAGTAATAAACCCGAACGCAGAAGAAAAGAAGAACGAAAAACGCCAAGTTAGAGTGATTTACAATTTGAACAACGCATTCGGGGGAGGGAAGGCGTGTGTGTATGTTTAAATCTGAGAAATTGCAACACCGTGTTCTATTGGTCCCTTCGCGACAAACGGAAGCCATTACTCGCACTAAGTGGGTACTAATTTAACCTTGAACCTTCCGATAATATTTACGACTTTGCAAACCGAAAACCTAGAAAACGGTGAATTTTGCAAAATCGTTTTTTAACGGTCTAATTTATCGTCGTGTCCGCTTCGGAACGATGTCAAAGCTATCAGACCTACTTCCGTACCGTGGGGTTTGCTAAATTGCTTCCCAGTAAACAGGCGGAAGATTTTCGCAGTAAAAGTTACTCATTTTGCAGTCGACGCGCGTTCGTTCGATATCGCGACATCTTTTTTTCTCACGCCACCGGACGCCGGCCATACGCAAAATGGCGCCACCGTCCGAGGAGTCGGCAGGTGGTGGTGGTGTGTCCCTAAACCATGCAGAAATGAATTAATTCGCTGCCAGAATTAATGCCACCGTGCAGCCCGAGCGGGTGGCTGCTCACGTTCGGTGGCCAGTTGAAATCTTGCCTCACTTAACGTTGCGTTGGATCGCGATTATATTTTTCTTCCACAACCTTTTCGGTGCGTTTCGATGCTATCGCTTCGTTCGCCACTTACGCCCAAGAACGAACGCGGGACAGGTGGAAAAGGCACGGTGGAGAAGGACCTGTCCGTCGAGGACGGAATAAAAGATTACCGTTTAGCTGATAGCCAAAACAGCCCATCTGTCATGTGTTTAAGTACGTTGGGCGCCATGCTTTCCGATGACTGACTGCATGATTAAGACTTTAAAAGAGAGAGATGGACATTTGTGGCAGTTCGGTGTATTTTTTTAACCTCCTTTCATCACCGTTTTGGCCACACAAATTTCCACTTTGCTGACCACCAAAATGACGAGAGACCACACATCACATTTGGAAACACCAATTCGTTCCGTTTACCACGGAAAACTAAAAATATTAATCGGTAATGGCCTGGCGAAAGATTAATTTATGAAACGATGATTTCAGATCGCTCACACCCACGATCGGTGGTCGTCATCCGGGACCTACGGGATCCTTTCATGTCCCGGACAGAGTCCATCAAACCGTCGGCCGAAAAGTGTGGAAGTGGTCCTTTTGAACTCGACCGATACACGCATAAACAATCGTAAATTCGCGCGTCATCCCGAGCGCCACACACACACACAATTTGGTTCCCCAATTTGTTCGGGGCAGGCAAAAAGAAGGTGGTACCATTTGCAAAAGTCGATCGTGATGACTCGTACCCGGGTGCCTTTTAGTTTTCTTGGTGCCAAACTAAAACACCCTCATAAAAGTACGAATTGATCAGAAGATTACAAAATACAAATTAAAAGCCGTTTTTTAATGTGCCATAAGAGGTGCGCTCTGCCTGGGAAAAGGTGCCATAAATCTTGCGCCGTGCGGTCGTAAATAAAGACATTTCGGTCTGTAGCCAAGCTGTGCAGGATAAAGGTACAACAACGATGCAGACAAAAAACAAATTAAAATACCATTTTTTTAATAAATCGCTCCCAGGAAAGCAAGAAAAATTGGTTTTTAATCCATGGCGAATTTCCTGCACGCTACACTTTGGGGCAGTGTTTTGATTGCCAATATTAGTGCCCAATAGATTTATGGCCGGTTCATAGGAAGAGGATGGAAAATAAGGACTTCTCCTAAACGGCGTCCGGTATCAACTTTTTTGGAGAAGGCAAACAAAGCCAAAGAAACAAAAACCTATAATCAATGCGGGGCGTCAAAGAGGATTGTTTAAAGATTAATACCGATGGCGCTGTGGTCGTCCGTGAAAAACTAATTCACCTCCCGCTGTGGGACGTTGTTTGTTGAAACGCATATCGTTTTCTGCGCCTGGTAGCGCACCCGGATCGGTACTGGCACAGCAAAACAAACGTTATGCAGCAGCAAAAGCCAGCAAATGGGAAAACCACACAAGAAAAACAGCGCATAAATCATAGGGGTCGAGCCAAGCTAAACCAGACCAGGGCAGTCTTGTTCGCAACGAGCATAGGGGAAGGGATTAGGAAGGAATAAACCGGTGGATATCGATGAGAAAAGGAATAAAGATCAATATTATGACCGGGTGAGCCTGGGTTCTGCCCGAAACCGCCAGGTAATAAAGCATGGCTCAGTAAATTACACACGCGACTGTTTACATCCAACCGACCTGTCAACGGACAGTCATTATCCTAGGCGTCCTGTTTTAATGGGGTGTGAAGGCGCACTTAAACGTACTTCGAGGGGCTGACTTGCCTCTTAGTCTCACTTCAGACCTGCGTGGACATGATCTAGATCTCCTGTAGTGGCTTGAACACTGAATGTTGTCGTCCAAGACGAGTGGTTAGTTCGAGCACGAACTCTCAACCAGTTCAAGTGGCACTTCTCCATTGCAACCTCTTTCACATGCACACCCTCTGCTTGGGATGTGCAATTGTAGAACGGCGGTAACAACTGTCAGGCGTCGCTGTAAAGCCGACCCAATCAGTCCAGGTCACGTTCGGTTCAGAACCTCTTCGATTGAACCCGAACACACTTCGGAGCCCACACACGCAACCCAAACAGGGATCGAATCCGCAGAGTCATTGCCCCAGACGTTAATCAGCACCTCGCTGCATATGGCACACGCAGATTCCGAGTTTGCAGAATCGAACTAACAAAGGATCCCAATTACCCTCCGGTGGGACTCGATCGATCGACGGGTCGATCGTTGTAACACGTCGTTGTCAATGGGGATTTGACGAACTGCCAGCGGATGACACGGCAAAATGTTGCACATTTGCGCCATCGGCGACCCTTGCAAATAATGCTGGCCAGTGAGGCGACACACATTAACAACGATATTGTTGGGATGCAGATGCACTATGACGTCTAATGAACGGCTTGACCGGGTGCCAAAAACAGTTTGACGCTCTAATTGACCGGTAGTTCCCGGCCACTCATTTTGGCGTACTGTCGAAATCTAACGGACTTGTTCTGTGGCGTACCATCAGCTCCGGACGAGCGTCGTTTTAAACCCCTGACAGCTGGCCCGATGCTCTTATACGACGCTGCGCACTAAAACGAGAACAGCGTCGTCAGCTACTTTCGTTGAACTTTTGGCGCAACACTAATCAACGGTTTCGTCACCAATTAGTCTCTAGTATTCGACTACCACAAGATTATAGGGCGCAAGATCATCTCCTGAAGTGCATCGTTTCATTTTCACTTCGCAAAACTCACGAACCCTCGAATGAGTGAAATCGAAATGAATCGTTACCGTTTGGGAAGGAATTAATTAGTGACGACAGACAGAGCAATTTGTTTGCCAAGGGTGTGAACATACACATTTCGGCCGACTGCTGCAGCATCATGCAGTGATAGTGAAATTAAATCATTCAGCAGAGGTAGTTTAATTGGACGAATTGAAGCAATGTCGCCACGTCGTAATGCATGTAACGGGTCAAGGAGGACATCTTTCTTCGTGCATTCAAAAACGCACCAAACTAGCACGCCCTAGATTTGCGAATAAACTTATCTAAGTTTAGATTGCAATAAAATCAGTCAGTTTGAATTTGTGTAAACGGCGAACGTTTGCTTACGTACGGCTAAAATAAATCAACATTTTACTAGCGCTATCACCATCTAACAGCGTTAGACTAAACATACGCGCGAACTGTACACTTCAAACCGTTAACCATTGAATAGCTCACATTCCGTTTGCCAATAAACATTCCATCCCTTGAAGCTGGAACGGTTGCCGCTTCCTGCTTTGCTGGCACTAACTATCGAAACTTGACGTCACAATATCTTCGCACAGGAGGAAGTGCTAGGATCCTATTTGATCGCCTTCGATGAATTGCGTTAGTTCAAGCGTTTAAAATTAGAACACTACAATCAATCGACGCTGTGCTGTTTTGTGTAAACACTTTTTGTGTAAATCATAATAAAAGCGATTAATTTTACCCTTTTTTGAGCTTTATGTTAGCGCGGCCGCCCTTGGTTTGGCACGAATTTCTGCAGTTTATACGTATCAACTATTTTTACGACTGAATTAAAAATGGCTATTTATGTGTGAAGTATTGCGCAAAAGCTGTATTCAAATGTTTTATTTTTATTTTCAACAAGTTCCTACGCCAACAAACTATTTTTGTGGTAAATAAAAGTAATTTAAAAAGCGAATCTTACGGTATTCTAACCACACCTTGAAAATGTATCCTACAAAATTATCCTCTTTTTCATTCCTTTTAAGAATGCATCAACAACAAGAAAACTGCAAAGGCAATCACCCACCATCAAAAGTCTTTTAAAACCTCTTAAAAGCTCAATTCACATTATCACCTTTCTGCTAAATCGGGATATAAAAGAATTTAATGATGGTTAACGAGCAGGCTCCTTTTACGAAAGAGAAGCAACGAGGCTTTTATTCTCATTCACTTTCGATCGAGCCGACTAAAATCAATTCGACTTAATTAAGCCCGGAACCGCGAAATGCATCTGCACGCGTCACGCTGCATCCGTGCGCTCTTCTCTTCTTCCTGATTCTTTATCTTTGTAATAAAACTTCTTCAGGTCTAATGTGTGCGGTTTCAAGCATCACCCCGTTTAAGTTCCATCCTGCGCAAAGAACTATATTCTTTACCTTTGCCGGTTAGGAAAACTCCCCGACTCAAGAGATCTAGTGCGTTAGTTGACGGTATGACGGCTCCATTTCGTGCATAAATAATTTTTCGATCGTCACGGGCCGATAATAGTGGTTGGTCCTTTGATTTATCGAGGCGCCCAAGGGAGACGAAGAGGTCGCATGATTAATGTTGCCAGTAATTATTCAATTTGCCGACAGCTGCTTAGCCTGATCGCTACCTTATCTGCAAGAAGAATCAAACCATAAAGCCCTCCGGCACGCCACCGGTTGGGCTATTTACAAGTGTCACATTTTCCATTACCACCCGATTACATCAGTCTATTTCAATAAACTCTCTCGAGGGGGAGACTTTATTTATGACCGTGGAGCGTATTAACGGTTATTAAACATTGTAATGTCACCCACCCAAGGGGTTTTATATTACACAAGAAAAAAAGAACTACCTAATTGCTAAACCACATTTCACTTATCGCACACGGGGCGCTTAAAATAAATCAAACAAGAATCATCATAAATCGCAATTCCAAAGGTCTTGGCTCCGGTTCATAATTTGGCATTACACAAAATTAAGGAAATCCAACACAAACCTCGTGAAATGGCAAAGGGGGCTATAAACCCAGTTATAAGCGACCACACATGGCTCACATTTACGATCACACATGTGCATACCGATTATGCCACATAACTTATGATTTGTGTCCACTTACAAATGGCCCCGAGAGGTCGCAATTATCCACCAAAAAAAGGGGAGAGAAAAATTAGCCATCCGGGAGATCATAATTTTGGCGTCAGATTTATCACCAGCGCAAAACCCACAGAACGGATTGACTGAAGGCCTTCCCGAGGATCGTAAATAATTAACCGAGTTAAATAAACCGTTTGTGCGAAGCTTCACACCACCGTAAGGGGGATTAAATGGAAATAATGTTCCACCCCGCTTGACTCCGGATGCTGCATTCGCAAATTGTGGTCCTTACTTTTTTCCTTACCACATTGTTTAACCTGTTTTTTGTAACATTTCGATATCATTTTTAACGTGTCTCTCTCTGTTTTTCTTTCCACACAGTTGCACCCCAAGCGGCGGGCCACCCGAGAGCTTCCAACGGCAATACGGCCATCAACGACACGAGAGCCACGTTGCCTTCTCCTGAATCCGATGGAACAGCGAACAGGTTTGGCTTCAGCGAATAACACTCCTTACGGCCTTTCTCGTCTGCGGTGGAGATGCTTTTCTGTGTAGCAAAAAGACAGCAAGGCATGCATGCATGCTCTTATCAAACGCTTTTAATCGAATGTTCGTGATTGCTTTTTGGAGGATGTACTAAAACCTGTAAAGCGTAGGAAGTCGTCGTGCGAATACGACCCTCCTAATGGGAGCAAACGAAAAGAATGCCACTTCGTCCAAAATATCGCGCTTTTTCTTGTCACGATTGAAGTGCATCTTGTCCGGGAAATCGAAACGAGCCGAATTCTTATGATTTACGGTCGCTTTGTCGCAATCCTCAGGCATGAGATCACGGTGTGCCTAAAGATATCTGAAGCAGGGTTGTTTTTTTAACGATGCATTTGGATCCAGTTTCAGGCGGCAAAATAGGGGTGCGCTTCTTGGGCTATCTTCTGCAAATTTTAATGATGTGTCCTGACCATCGGGTTTTAGGTGGTAGCAACCGCTCGCTAATAGACTTCCAAACAACAACGCGGCGACTCGGACGGCCAGTATCAATATAGCACATAACCACGGGAGGTCCAGGAATGCCTCAACGAATCAGATAACTTGAGTGTTTTTTTTTCTTAAAAGGTCGCAAAAAACATGGTTTCCAACGGAGACCACACGCTGGATCGTTTGGCGAACCGGTAAGGTTCGGGTTTGCTCTTTTTTTTAACGACCGATACAAAAAACCTAACCCCGAAATTGGATTATCTTTCGATGCCGGATTACGGGGCCTTCGCGTTTTCCGATGCGCGCTATTATCTCGCCCCTGTCCGCGTGCGCAACGTTCGATGTCGACTCCTAGGCGGCGAAGCGCGAATACAGACCAGATTTCTTAATTAACAAACAAAGACGATGATAATTCGCCCCATGGTGCAGAAATTGGCAAGGCATAAAACACAAGACGCCGGATGCAAAAAAATGGCAGCATCATTATACTGGTGATGGTGACCTGCTGGGCGCAACAGGACTCTCACGTCGTCACAAAGTGTCAAACCTACTACCATGCGCCATAACGAAGCTCCATCCAAATCGTCTATTCGTTAATAGTCTTGCAGTGAAGTAGAAACAAACTATCGCCTCGTGTTGCCGGTTCGCCTTTGCTAATGGTGTTGCTTTAATGCATTTAGTTACGCTTGCTTCACCATCCAAATAGCACCCGCCTATGGCCTCCAGTAAGACAAAGTTACGGCCGAACACTATATCCTCCCCGGTTCCTCGTGCTCTACTGGATCTTGCCGAAACGCTGGTTCGGCGAAGAAGAATCAATCGAGCCAAAGACACGCTTTGAATGATGTCGCATGCCCTATTATTCCATTCGCTACAGGTACAGATCCTGCTCCTAGGCCAAGACAACGGCTCCGAAGATGCTCCCAAAACCGAACACGCATGAATATTAAACGGCGCGTGTTAACATGCGGATGCGAAATTCCGCAACTCCCGCGAACTCCGGGCGTAACGGAGTGTGTGAGGAAAACATAAATTAATGGTCCACAGGTTGTGTTTTTAATCGTCCAATATGCTGAGAATATTTAAAAGACAATATCTGTCCCTCGTGCGGCTGGAGGCATTAATGATGTGTGGCTGTAAAAAATACCTTTTATTAGAGCAGAGCTTCGTGCGCCATAAATCGCGCACTAATGGATGGCGATATGTTTAGCCGTTTCTCTTTTTTTACATTTTGCGCCGATTAACGTTGTTGGTTTTGTGGCGACCAATCTGTCCGACGGTATGATGGTGGACATTTCTCATCATCGTTAGAAAGCAGAGTCGAATCGTCGTTTAGCACAGCGGGGGTGCGCAGTTTACGGTGGATCCATTATCATTGCTATATGAAGTCGTTCTTGCAGTTGAGTATCCTAGGGTGGGCATGGGTTTATCGAGGAGTAATTAAAAGTTGGTACTTTATAGCCTGCACCTCCGGAGATACCGGAGTATGCACCGGCCTCAAAGCAAGTAGGTAGTCAATTACATTTACTATTGCTCTTGGTGCGCCGATAATGGGTGGTAGTAAAAACTAATCAACCCCGACAAACATCCTTCCACTCGACGGAAATGCAGTCCAGCAGTCGCTTCTTGCAATCCCACACCTCCTCCTTCTTATTTTAATCTGTTCGAACAGATCAATCTCAACGACGTCGGAGAAGGCGGGCTTTCAGACATCCCAGAGTCGGGCGCGCAAGTGCATCCAGTATGTAAATTTTCGATTCACTTAACCGAAGCCTCGAAGTATGTGTGTGTGTGTATAGGATTACCAGTACTGGCGGCCAAGCCATTTTATCGCCGGTGTTGTGCCGACGTCTCGACGGGTGCTAGCACTTGACTACTAACGCACGTTGGACCCCCCGACGGCTACTTGCAGCCCTGGAACCGGCTGTATGGAGGTAAAAAATTAATTAATTGACATTACTATTGACCATTGGATTTATCTGGCGTTTATGCAGCACCATTTGTAACTGCCTCTCCGGCTGAGCAAAGCTGGCTTCAGAAGGTAGAGCTGGAGGGAGATTTGCTACCCATTCGCCAGAGCAGCCATCTAACATCGCCACCTTCCGGAAAAAGGCTTCGAGGTATAAGAAAAAGAAAACGTTCAACCAAACCACCTTTACCAGCCTTCCGGAGTGGCTCTGGAATGCGTGCAGTGAATTATTGGTTCAATCAGTGTACTAATTCGGTACGGTGGGTGTTTGCCAGCTTGTTGTCCCATGCATCACACTTGAGACCCTTTTTAATGTGTTGTAATACTGCCAACAAGAAAAGGAACAGGAGGCCGACCAGAGCCCATAAACTATGGCATTACTTGGCGGGCAAACTAAGCAAGTATATAGCCATTTTACGCCCGGGAACATAAAATCCAGTAAAACATCTTTATCCGCAACCTATCAGGATTAACAGCACCCTTTCTTCTGTGCGCCTAAATGGAACCAGTAGCTCAATAGATACGTGTTTTTCCCATGAAAATAGTTGCACATAGCTCCCTGCTCGTGAACGCACGCGGCATCCTCACGGTATTGACAGACTTATGGAGTTGCCGCAATTGCCCGCAAGATAAATGCATATTTTAAATTTATTCATCCGCGAGGGCAAGATCTTTCCCGGCGCCAACACGGGGGAGAGGACGCCATTGCGAACAGGAAACAGACCGATTAGATTAGTCCCCGATGATATGTCAATTAGCGTATCGACAACTGGTGCTCAAATATGCACCGGAGGAACATCCACTAGAAGGGGACTTTTGGTTTTCGGTTTATCTATCTTCCCGAAAACAAGTTTCTGGTTAAAATCATCACCGCAACCGATCGATCAAGGTGTCCGCTTGCGGTGGAATGCAACTACCTTATTAGGCGACCAACATTACACCCCTTTCGAAGGCACGCGGATTTTAAATTGGATGCTTTTAACGAAAATCCAACTAAGGATATGGTGAATCGGAGCAAGGTACAGCTTTTTGACCAGATAGTGCTGACATTTCCCTTTGCTTACTCAACAAATCCATTACAAACAACATCGACGGCCAGCGGATTGCGTGCCTCAAGAGCCCGAGGCGCAATGTCACGCTGAGCGCAAGCGGCAAGGTACATTTGCATAGTCATCAGTCGTGAGGAATTGATCTCTAAATAAACCAATCCATCCGGACGATGACAAATAATCCACCCACGAATGATCGTCGAAGTGACTACGCGTGGAGGACTCCGTTTTGCAGGTCTCATATGAAGTTCAAGTAGGCATTACACGTTGGTTCTCTGTGTTCAAAGCTGCCTTCCCCGGCGGGGCCCAACCTCCACCTCGGTCGCAGGTATATACTTTGTGCATGGCGTGCTAATTTCTTCTGTAAACAAACATTTAGTCGTCGCCGAACGCCAATCCGACTGTCAACTTGCGCACGCGGGATGATTGATGAAGAATTCGTTGGCCAGCCGGGCGCAGAATTGGTTCAGCGGGCATGTTGTGTTCCAGCTCTCACCGGCAATTCCCCACACACTTACGGACGTGTCTGAGTAGCAATTGCATCCGTTGCGCCGCGTACCGAAAGGAGGCCATTTAATTATGGTCCAATTCACGGCAACACTATTACGCGCCGTACTCGATCTCGATGATCCGGCGTTACCGGTCCTATCTTTGCATGTTGGACCACCAACGATGCATCCTAGCACCTTACAGACTACAGGAGGGCTTACGGGTGGCCCCCTTTTCCACCCATGTCAGCTGGGAACGTTTCCTCGGGAAAAATTCCGCCGGTACTTAGTGACGTTTTATTGCGAATTATTATACGATCAGCTCCACCATCGGAGGAACGCCAACGGCGTGCGCAATTATATTCGGCTTTCTGTTAGTTTTGTTTTATTCCCGCACGATTTAGTTCTGCCGTTTGCTTCGGACAAGCTTCCGATTTTTCTGTCCGCCCGAACCCATCAAACAACCGTGTGTGTGTGCGTCTCTGGTGTATAATTACTATCATTTGAAATAAATTATTAGTTCATCCTTCTTACCTGCCATTCAGAACGCGCAACTCGCGGCTGCTTTTTAGCCAGGGATCGTTTGCTGGTGGCGCCAGCGTTCGTTGTAGCAGATAAAGGTTGCTAATCTCATAATTGAAGCCAATCAAGACTGATATTAGTGTCAGTGTGATCATCTTCACGGGAAACGCCGTACACCTAATAGCCAAGCGATCTGTACATTATTGTTTCTGTGTTTTGAATCTTGTTTCCATCTGGTTTGGGTAGCGTTCCGTTTATTACCGAAGATTTTACGATGCTCGATGCCATTCGGATTGATTCCCTTCCTTCTGCTGGACCAGCAACGAACGCACTCTTGGGAGCAATTACCGGCGAGTTCCTGTGGCGTGAATAAAGCAAAGAGATTTTAATTTACGCACATACGAAACACAAGACTTGTTTACTTTTTTGTCAATAAAATGTAAATCGCCGGTAGCCAGTGGTCAGCTGATCTGCAAAGATTCAATTAAAAATGCACAATCCGTTTAATTAAGAAACCTAAATATGTACGGAAGTCTGGGTAATAAAAATAATCCATTTTGCCAGATTAACTTTTTATGCAAAACTAAAAGGGCCATATTTTGATCATAAAACAAGAAAATGAACATGAGAAAAGTCTAAGAGATTGAAATTTTACTTTACCCACTTATTGATTGAAAAAATGGTAACTGCCTTAAATGTTCCAAGGAATCGACAAATACTCCTGGATAGTCGTTACATTGGTTAATTTATAACATTTTGTACTTCCGGCAGCAAACTTGCTTCATTTTCATGATTATCGATTTTTGATAACTAATTTGATTTATAAATCGAATCAAGATTTTCTTGCTTGTTTTACCAATTTTAAGCTATCATCATCATCTCAATAGAAAAATCTATGATGATATAAAAATATTTGAAACAACTCGGTTGGACCTGTTTGGTTTATTTTTTAAATGAGATCAACACATCAAGAACAGGTCTTTTTAATTCGCAAGCAATAACGAGAAAGATAAAATTGCGAAATGGATTTTTTTTATTATACGGGTTGCCGTATTAAAAGGAAATGACATAAATTCCCATAATTTCGAAAAGGCAATCAACGTCCACAGGATAGCCATAAAAAAACAAACTCCCCGCAAGGACATTTAATGACAAGATTTATCGACATTCGATTTAGATAAAATGAGGCAGATAGACAAAAGGTGCCTATTGCCCGTTGCAAATCGCCTTCCGACATGTATCGAATTGTTACTTTTAATATGCGAGCCTCAGCGGCATAATAATCATCCTCATCGACGCGGCTAGTTAAAGGCAGTTAATTTAACTACCAACCGACACCTTCTTAAATAACCTCCCTCGCTATCGCCAGCAACGATCAGGTAGTACCATGCGCTCCGCCTTCTTGTCCCGCCGGTCATTCCACCGGAGCAGCAGCCGACAATCGCTGCCCGCGACGGTTGACGAAGAAAACGAACGGTTTCTTCATGCGCCAATCGGTTGAATTATGAGCCGCATGAGGCGGACATGATCGACCGATACATAAATACCCGCATAGGCACGAGATTAGATAGTAAGTGAACGCGCGGGACGGACACGGTAACTGGAAACTCATTACCTCGTGCAGCTAAGGGGAAGCCATAGTGTGGCGCTGGGAGGGAATTTATTTAATTCTATTTTTATGCGACAACCGTTTTACACACTTTCATACGGTGAATTTGCCATCAGGCCAAACCACAGGGCACGGAGGTTTTGCTAACCTCACTAACGTGTTGCATCGCGACTCGGTTCGATAAATTTCCATGCGCTCCCCCATGATGGTGTCACATCTAGATAGGATGTGTTGACAAGCCTACTTGACTACTTGACCCAACGCGCTTAGATGGAACGATCCGAGCGAAACCTTCGCGACCCTAGCAGCTTCTTTCAGCCTCCAGACGGTAGTCGACAACATTCAGTCCTCGCGCTCGAGCACGCCAAGACCGCAACAACAAAATTAGAAACCAACATCGCACACTTTGTACAAATATCTTGCTCGATTCCGCTTCCCACCTTCCCAACAGAACCGCCGGTCAGTTGAGTCGCAATGTTGTCGCACCGTCCCAAACAAACCACCGGCCCAGAAAGTTGCCCGTCCAGCGGATCAACGGCAATATGTCACAGATAGTGCCGGGCACTAACGCGGCGGGCCATCGGCGAAAAATACATCCAGTGCGTGTCCACCATCACGGAACCAGGCCCGTTCGTGCCGGGCGGAACACCGTCGGCTATCTCGACGATCGGTCAGCGTACGCTAGAAATTCGCAAAGACACCATACCAAATCGATCCTTCGGTAAGAAAATGTTCCTCCTACAAACACACACACAGACAGACAAACACTTCCTTTCGAACGTCCTCCCGGATATATATGATCACAGGTTCGGCGCACATTTACAACCGTTTAAATGTAGATCCCAATTCGATCCGATGCACGCAACCTGCAACAACATCGTGTGTCGTTTGAAGTCCCGTTTGAACAGCGACGATAGTTATCGGTGTATCGATTTGCATCGGCGTACAAACGAATGCTTATCACGCAATCGCGTCGTTCACCAGGCCAACTTCGATCGGTCTCCGCAACTCCGCTAACCTCTTTTTAATCTCTGCCTGCCTGTACGTAGTATCCGTGGCTGTTTCAATGTTGTCTAGACTTGCGAATCAGGTGCAGTTGGTTGTATCGCTTACTAATGTTCTGCCTACGATTTGCCCGGGGACCTTCTTGTTCTCCTTGGTTCTCTCTGTCTCTCCCATAGGAGTCCACCGGTAAACCCGCAGCAGCGTGTGTACGAGAATGTGCAGCGAGGCTCGATCACTCTACCGGCCGGTAGTGAGGTGTTTCTGGAGCCTAACGATAATAGAACACTTGCCTTCAGCTCCCAGTCGGATCCAACGGTACGAAACGCGACCTTTCAGGCGCGTCGACAAAGGACGGACCTGTTTTCCGTAATGATCTACTTTCAATTCACCGATCCCTTGTACTGTTCTTTTTTTTTCTTAAAGATTTATCGTCCTCGGACGGTCGGCCAACCTAGAAGAAAGAACGGACATCACCAACAACAGGGTCACGGTCACCGGGCAAAGGGGGTGATGGCTGGCCCGGGTAGGCGACGTGGGCTCGCCATGCAGCAAAAGTTTACCGTCATCGATGGCCTCTGCATCAGCTGCCCACCGGAGAAGACGGCCGTCGCCCGCGAGGGACTCGACGGGGTACTGATCGAGCCACCCGTTCTGGCCACCTGCACCGGCCGGCCCATCTCGAAGGATCTGTACGAGCTGGAGACACTGTTCGGGCCGAAGTTTAACTTTGTGCTGCCGCACTCGAACGGCGCACCGTACAGCTTTCTGGCGAAGGTCGTCAGCAAGCTGACCGGCAACACGGTTCTGACGTGCGATCTGCGCTACCGGGTGGTCGTGAAGCAGTGCCGCCGGTACAAGCCGAAGAACCGCGACCTGAAGGTGAGCTGTAGCCTGAACAGCATCTGGGGATCGCGCTGTACGTTCCACTGCCGGAGCGGCGGTTACCTCAGCCGACCGAACGCCTTCGTCAAGTGCGGTGCGAACGAAATCTGGGAGGGCGAGGAACCGTACTGTACTTTTAACGGTAAGAAACGCACCCTCGTATGCGAAGGTTCCTCCGTTTAACCAATCTCTCCTTCATTTTCGCAGATGTTTCGGATGACTACGCGGCCGACAGTGCCGACCCGAGCAATGCCTCCACCACCGATTGCCAGCTGGACATTCCGCCCGCATACGGGAGGTTCGCATGTGATCTCAAGGATACCGAGAGTGCCTCAAACGAGCTGGCCATCCCGAACGGGACGGCGTGCCAGGTGCTGTGCAACGAGGGACACTACATCCCCACCCATCTGCAGCCCGCTGCCTACTTCGGGTGCGTCGACGGTCGGTGGAACAACACGATGCGCCACTTCTGCTACAAAACCACACAGATCGCCAACGGCAACAGCCAGCGGCACCGAGGTTACGGCTAACTCCTACTTCGGTGCATCTCTCGCGGTCGATGTAGAGACAAATAGCTCCAAGTACACCATTAAGTAGACGATTTCGGGCCGCGTTTGCGCGGGAGCAGAAGCTAGAAGCAAGAAGAAAAATATCCATTAGTGAAACCCAACGAAGACTCCACGCCGAAAGGATCGTCGGACAACCGAACCGTAAAGGATGCCTTTCTCGAAGCAGTTGCCATATTAACCGTGGAGAGCCTACTACATCGCTTGCTCTGATCGCATTCGCATCGAATATGTGCTTTGTTGTCTCTCGCCGTGTGTGCCCCGAAGGAGGCGAGCAAAATGTTTGTCAGTATTTGTAGCCGGATCGTGGCCGATCCTGCTCGTTTTTCTCGTGGCACGGAGGAGGAGAAGACGCGTTATTTAACGATTAAGGAAAAAGGAACGCCGGAAGCCGCGTAGGGGGCGTAGAGGGAAAGTAATGAATCTGCTGTAATCGCGTAACAGAACGCGCACTTAGTTATGCCAAAACTAAATGAAAACTTTACCTTGTTCCTTATTAAATTTGCGTTTAATGTATTATGATTATGTTTGCTTGGCGAATCTAACAATGATTAAAAGATATAATTTAAGACTTACAAAACGGAAGGAAGCCTTTTAGCATAGAGATCTGTATGATGTGTCGACACCGACGGCGATAGCGTATTCATGACATACATTTGATAAGGAAAGAAAAAACAGAGCCCCACGAAATATTAATCTTTTTTCTACCTTTTGCATTTAAACCAAAATGTAAATGTTTTCAAAATAACGGAATGAAATTAATGTTTGAAACTGAAGATCACTTAAGCTGTGTATGATCCTTAAAATTTAGTTTTCCATCATTGCTAACATCAAATATCTATTTCAGCCAAAATTCCTTATGGCTGTTTATCTTGGGCTCAAAAATATAACAAAAAAAATAATAAACGTTGAAAACAACCATCCGCACCGTATAAGCCCCGTTGAAAGAACCTATGAATAAAACAAGCGCGCACGAGGTAAGAACGTAAAAACATTTCCCCGGATATTTCTGAAAGAAAAGAAAACAAGATTAAAGCCAATGGATAAACATGTTTACATGGCAAAAGTAGTACGTAGTTACTAGTATTTATTTTTCTTTCCTAGTTTCAAAAATCCGTGTCAACAACGTTTCTTTATTCATTAGTGTACTACTGTTTATTTTTCATTTATTGTGTTTAAATGGTGTAGTATGGGTTTTACCTCTTTTTTTCACTAACAACTAGAGTAAACATCATAAAACTGCCATAGTATATTTTACCCTAACCATTGCCTAGTTGCCGACAACATTATTTTGGGTTCTTACATAGATGCATTGTCCTTTTGTTTGTTTGTTTGTTTGTTTACGTTGTTTCTTGTTTTTGGCAATTTGTAAGTGGAGTGATCTACCATTTATAGATGGATGTACGAATAACAGTGGATAGTTTGCTTCCTAATACGAAGTAGAATTCTTATAAAAGTGTAAACTTTACCGCTCCGGGGAGCTTACGGTTGGAATTAAGGATTATAAAAAATTAAAATAAAGTATAAAAAGCATTGCGCAATTCAGGGTAGAAAAATAGGGCCCCCCCTCTTTATCCATTCTGTGGGCACCTTGGCAGACAACTAGCGGGCAGCAAGAGTGGTGGTGGTGGGGTGCAATGCGACATTTCCTTTTCCTTGGGTGAATAAGCAGGACGGCCTTACGAAAAATAATATGCTGCATAAGCTTTGCTGCGTCGGACTAGTACATCACGAAACGTGCCGATCGTGATGAAGTAACTAATCTTAACTCCTACTTCTTTCCACCAAAGAAGATAAATCGATGCACCAACGCCAAGGTGCATATGTGTTTTGCTGCTATATCGGGTTGTGGATTTCCTAGAGCATTCTCTTCCGACCCATCCGTCGATCGGGTTATCCGGATCTAGACTTCAAACGACTTGTAATTGCTAACCAGTGACGTGACGAAAAACACATCTATTTGAAGTGTTTTTAGAGATAGTGGGTGAGTGAAGAGAAATAGAGTTGAAAAAGATTAGACTGGTTGTTCGTTTTTTTTTTTCGATCCGTTTCAAACGATGCGTTCAAAAAATCCATTAACAGAATTAGTCACAAACTCACCGGAGCAAACAAACAGAAACAAATGGCCACCACATCGTTCGGGATAGCAGCAAAAACTCGTTGAGTGAGAGTAGGGTTAAAGAATACGAATGTAAATACGGGTCAATCATGCAATAGGAAGCATTAAGGGACATTACCACCCCAAATGGGAGTAGAATGCTTGCGTGTTAGAAACAAAACGTGTTATTGACGTGTCTAATCGGTTCCTTACGATCACTCATTAACGTTCGTTTAATAGAGTTTCCTTTTGCTCATCGCGAACCCCTTTTCCACTTACACATCATGGAATGTTGAGTTCAACTTAATATTTTGCCTGACGATAAAAGACAGAAAGTGGGATCTTTCGTTTAGGATATGGTTCATTCTATTGCTAAATGCTTTTCAGATTTTCAATTACCAACTGCGTAGAGCGCCATCGCAATATTTTTCAAAAATAGTTTTAGAGAAAACAAAAATACCGACCTATTTCACTTGGAATGTGTACTGAAGGACCCGAGCTGGCAAGTGTTTGCCATCCGATCCACTCCTATCTTCCTAACATTGGCATCTCTTGTTTCGTCGATAACGAACGTATCCGTTGGCCTTTTCTTTGAGATGGTACGGCGTGCAAATATGCCTACCACTAACACTGGTTGCACCTAGTTTGTTTCTTTAACTAGTGATAATATAATAGTTATCAAAAATAATAACTGCTTTTTTTAAATAAGCCAATTAAACTAGCCCATAGCTACAGTAGAGTGTAGGATTGTGGATTCTGTTGTACGTTTGAGTGAAGGATATCATATCGTAAACTGACTGGCGCCTTGGCTAAGGTGTAGATAGAGAGTTAGAGAGAAAAATCGGTAACGGTAGCAAATTTCGTTTTGCTGGTCAGGAGTGTAAATAGTTGCACCGGGCATCCTAGCACCGCTCGTCACCGTTATGTTGGAGGTTTGTATGCGATTAACAAATGGTACGTGGGAGAAACAGTTTACAAAATATTCTTCATTCGATACCCACAAAAACAAAGGGCATCGGAGAAGGTCGATTCGGTTATCATTGCATTGAGTTCTGGATTAAGTTAGGAGGACTTGCAGGGGTCGGATAACGATAACGTTCAACTTCACTCGTCACACACACGATTCAAACTAACATTGATACCTTGGCCCTGCTGCGTCTCCAGCTCGCGAACAATGAAATCCCGCAGGTCTTCGTACGCCTGGTTGAGATTGTTGTTATGTACCACCACGTCAAAGTTTCCGGCGGTTGTACCTAAAATAACAAGTGGCATAGGACAGTTAACACCGGGTAACGGTTAGGACGAACGCGCCCGCTCCACACATCCATACCGTATTCAATTTCAATGCGAGCCGTATTGAGACGCTTCTGCAAGCTTTCCTCGGTTTCCGTTTGACGACCGCGCAACCGACGCTCGAGCTCTTCGATGGACGGTGGATTGACGAACACGAGCAGTGGATTCAGTCGGTCCGAGATGCGAATCTGCTTGACACCCTCGATCTCAATGTCCAGCACGCACACCTTGCCCTGACGCTGAACGTTCTCGACCGCCTTTTTGCTGTCGAAATATTCATTCGAACGTTAAAACCAGCACGCAAGGACATCCTGTTGGTTTCGAAAGGACTTATTACCTGGTACCATACATATTGCCACTGAACACGGCCGTTTCGATGAACTCCCCATTCTCGATGGCGGCCTGCATCTCCTCCACGGAAACGAAGTGATAGTGAATGCCGTTTTCCTCCCCGGGTCGAGGCTTGCGGGTCGTGTGGGAGACACTAACGGTGTAAGTAAAAATGTTATCAACATGAAACACTTACAGGCAAAGCCTACTCTTACCTGAAACCGAAGGTATCGGGAAATTCTTTAAAGAGCTTCTTCAGCAGCGTGCTCTTGCCCGAGCCCGACGGGCCACAGATAACGAGCGGACGTGGGCCTTGCTTAACCATGTTGCTGTTGAGGCTTGAAAATGCTGTGCGAAGAGTAACGGTGTAAAGAATTAGTTCACCGCCTCATGGGGTACCGGAAGTGTGATGTAGTACTACCAAAACGTCTGCACTTTTAACGTACGATGGCGGGCCTCTAATGGGGACGTTCTACTTCAAGCAACACCAAGCACAGAATGACCGGTGAATTCCGATGACGGAGAAATTCGAGTGAAACGGTTACACGAAGGGAGGGTCAATAAAGCAAACAGACAGACATGCACTACACTTAGCGACTAAAGCTAATGATAAATAATGTCTTCTCCACCGGGAACGTAAGGAGTGGCCAGCCGAGCACACTCACATATACACACAGACACCTTGAGAATGTTTTTTTCTTGTTCCAACACGCAATATTCTACACGGGCAAATGCGACCACGACCTAATTTACCGTCTACTGTCCTGCCCTGAACCGCCGGCCTAGCTTGGGATCCTTGTCCGTGTAGTGGAAAGCGAAGGGGACGAGGATGAGTCACAAAATTATTCCAATCTCACTTCACTAGAATACAGGTCTTCAGTACTTATTTTTCCTTCTGTACACGTCACCGTGAAAAATATTCTGCACAAATCGAAACCAGAACCCCGGTCAACAACCAATTTGAAGAAAAAAAATAAAACTGCTGGTTCTTTCCACCAGTGGGATGTGATTTCACAACGCACAAGATTTACCCGAGAGTTGAGAAGTAAGGTCGTGTCCGCGATGACCGCGTGTACAGTGTTGCAAATGGCGCAGTTTGTACGGGTTCCGGCTCTCCCGTGATCTTGATCCAGCAGCGTATGGATATGGACTAAGGCCGGATCGGTTCGCGTAAGTGAATATCATCCTCGTCGGTGTTCAGGCGTATCCTGTCATGCGCAAAACCGATTCGCCGCCGTTCGTGGCGATGCGCGCGCAATCCGAAATCGAGAGGATCGTGCGTTTCGGAGCAGCAGATCTACCGTTTCCGTTTTCGGTTGCTATGGCCGGATTGGTGGCCAGTCGTTTACACGGATTGTCAATCTATTTTATCTAGCTTAAGGAAGGAATGGGAGCGTCAGTTTTGAGGTTAGGTTTCCAATCCGAAACGGAACATTATTAATCACGTGGTTGTGAAATGGCTAACTAGATCCTGCTGTGGCTCGCTGTGACAGCTTTACGGGAAAATCTGTTCTTAACATTTTGTTCTGGCATCAATCCACTCCGGCGAGTGCTTTGATCGAGTTTTTCCATCAAACCATTGCAGGCCAAAAGGTCTATAGCCTTGCATTACGTTAATGGGCCGCTCGGCCCTAATGCGAACCTATTACAGCATCCTTAAATCTTCGTCACAACTGACTAAAGAGTGTCGTGCAGTGTACAGATTTATTTTCTATCCTTCGTCAGATGGTCAACTAAATCTGTCCGATGCGCTTCTACAAATAACAGCTAACCCATGCTCTTTGGTGCTATTTCTAGTGCAGCGAAACCCGATCGATCCTCGCTGTTTCGCAAACCATTATTATTCCATGGCCTCGCCTGCTTTGATTTGGAATTTGATAAGCATCATTATTCCACCGGGTAGGGGTAGTAGGGTGAATAAAGCGTGTCTGAATCGCATGCCACGCGCCTTCGGTGCAAAGGTGGGATGGGGTCGCCCGATTGGCAACGAATGTCTACGCATCTATTAATAGTACGCACAAATGCAGGTTTATTAGCAGCCGTACGTATAGAAAAAATAAATAAATCCCTTACTCATATTCGCATGTTACCATGGGGGCGCAATGATGGCGGCGAATGAGAGATGGTTTTGTGCCAGAACTACAGTTATTCCCGCCTGCCTCCCACCTCTATCCTGTCTTATTTGTAGGTAGAATACACTAAATAAACGAAAGCGGCATTTCAAGGATTTCGCATTTTGAGACTGCTGCGTTTTCTCAACAGACGATACGAAGAAACCGGCTCATTGTGTCTGATGATGCTGTGCTCTGAGGAGCGACTGCTCGTTTGTGACGTTGAAAATGCATTGTTCGCTGAGCGTCATGCAATGTTCGTGCCAACTCATATGTACAAAACTAAAGGATGTGTATTGTGTGTCCACCGGGTGATTCGATATTCACAGCGTACTTCTAGTATATTCTACTTCAACCTACTTGGATGGCGCGTAATCTGTAAGAAGCAACAAACGATAAATTACAAGCGACACTGCTGCGGATACATGGGATAGTAAAAGGAGGTGGCGCTACCGATCTACTGCATACCGGCGGTTCTACTTTTCATTAGAAAGGCATGTGCAAGGATTTGCTTTACTCACCCCTCGCAACCAGAACGGTTAGTGTGAGCATAGTGAATGGTTTATGTGGTGTGAAATGCCGGCTGGAAATGTATGTTAGTCACACAATGCTTGCGGCCGAGGGATTTAGGCAATGTTAATTTGGAAATGGATGCTTTTGTTTGCCAGCCCGATGCAGATGATTGAAGCGAACACGATGAAGTCGTTGGTAAGGATTGGTTAAGAGTTATTCAGTTTCGATTTGTAGCTGGAAACCGCAGAAAGGCTGTTGCTGTGAGGTAGAACTGTTGAACTGTGAAATATCCTTATGATGCTTTTTTGTTTGGCACAGTTTTCGTCTCGCACCAAAATCTTGTGCAGCGGATGCTGTAACTCTCCGGTTTTGCTGTACGTTTTTCCTTCTTCACTCGTGGCCTAATTACCTTTGGCTAGATACCGATGACTGTTGCCCTGCAGGTGCTGATTCCGGGGGAGTGCAGTAAAAGCCTTGTTTTGGCAGATAAGTTTCCCGCACGAGCCTAATTGTTGCGCTGCAATCCGGCACAGAACGTTGTTGAGTAACATCAGTGGAATTTTCCACGACAGAGAAACCGCACTCCCGGCTTACCGGTATCGTTGATGTTTTTGCACTAACCGAACGCGAGCCAATTTGCTCGATCGGAACCGTGAAAAGTCACCAACACACTCGCAGAGAAACGGTGGAAAGCACGGATTTTTCACAGCGTTCGGATTTTCCGCGGATGTGTGCACTCGTTCGCGAACGGGAAAATAGCTCTGCAAAACACGTTTCGCGGGATGTTTTGTTCTTTGCCAGTGTCAAAGTGGAATGACAAGTCGGCAGTTTTGTCATGCCATCAATCCATTTTGTCAATCCATTGTGACACTAATGCTTTCAAAAATGCCCTTCAATAATCGTTACAAATTCGCGAGATTCTTAGTTAAAAGTTTTTTAACAGTAGGGTTATCCCAAAGCTGCTGTCTTTTCACTTCAATAAATAGTATTTTGTTGGTAGAATGAATGAACGATTTTAGGCATCGCCCAAATCAAAGTAATCTTTGTAGTTAAAACGTAGCGCTCGCCGTGACGAAGATGTCCAAATTACTAACACTCCGCCGTCCAACGACGATATCAAAATTGATTCAGGAATTACCAGAACAGGCTGAATCTCGAACACTCGAAAACATACCACAATGGAGCGATACGCCACCGTTTGGAAAACTTCCCGATCGTCAATGTCCCGTGCACTCGACAAACCTTTCCCGCGGCGCTCTCGGAAAACCAATTGGACGATTTGCTGGAAACCACGGATTCGATACGCAAGATCCCTTGCTTCAGATTACTCGAGTTGATTATCATCTTCTGCACGATAAGCATTTGCAGAAATTTTTCACAGCTGCTAGAAAGAAGGTATTACAAAGGGTATTATGGAGGGCTGGCTAACCGCTATTAATATGAATTGTGCTTCTATCTACCTTTAGAACTTGAAATTTCACGGCCTGATCGATGATGAAGGAAAAGTGAAATGTTCCATGAAGCTGTTGAACGACTACCGGAAATTTCTTTATTTGCAAATAAGGAACAATCTACAGATTCAGCTCCGTCGAATGGTATGTCTTCCTTGGTTAAATTATTCTTCCCACAGCATTGTGTAAGCATTTCTTTAATCTCCCAGGACAGTGAAAGAAAAGATTTAAATCATTGGCATAGAGTCGAAAATTATCTAAATGACAACGAGGACTACAACGAAAAGTTAATGGTCAGAATTGAACGTTCCAAAAACATATTTTTAGATAAACTTAACCGGTAAATAAACACCATTACATAAAACATACATACAAGATGTTGATTGTAACATTCCTTTATAGATGGAAAGATGCTCTGGACAAATATCACCAACGGATAAAAATGATTGCGGTTGAACGGACTTGCGAAAAACAGCAGCGACTATCTGAAGCACACCAACGGGATTTGCTGAATAATACACGGCTCCAGGAGTTGTTAGCCCACCGCAAAAGGTACGTTGATTTGGTTTTAGTGGAGTATGGACAGATTAAATGATCCTTTTCAATTCATTTAGATATCAGCTGATACTAAAGAGGCGGCTCCATGAACGAGATGATTTGTTGAAACAACGTATCACCAGAAACAAACGGCGCAACGCAGAGTTAAGATTAACGAGGGTAAATAATTTGAAAAACAAACATTATGGTTAGACTAAACATGATTGATATGCTTGCAGCGTCAGGAACATTTTCGTGTACATTACATGGCGTACATACGTGAACGAAACGAAGCACGGGAGATGTTGGAACATTGGCTCAACGAAACGGAGATGAAAGTTTTTGAACGCAAAGAAATGTATAGACGACAACATATGAAACTTGAAGAGGAAATGGTTCGTAGAAAGACTGGGAACCTTACCAGAAGATACCAAAGGCGCAGTAAGAAAGCACTTATGCAAGCTCTCCTGCATGAGTACAAAAAACCAACCTCTGATAGTACAACTTCCGTAGCGAAACAAGCTATCGAACGGGCGATCAATGCGGCATACACCATCCACGCAACCCTGAGCCATACCATCGGCAGCTCGATGATCATTGAAACAGCAAGTCAATTCATTTCCGATCTTCAAGAGAATCCTGGTGAACCTTTACCATTGGACAAACAAACCGTAGGATATGTAGTCGATCGGCTCAATGAGCAGATGGAACTGGTTCTGCAGGAAACGGTTAAGCAGGCGTTGAAGCTTATCGAGCAAGTGGTGAGTAGAAAGCTAGAGCGAATCGACGGGATCAACCACTTTCGATCTTCGTTGTCGAACAAATCGTGTAATGAGCAGGAAACCACGTGTTCTACACGCGTAAGAAATGCTCATTCGAGAGTGTCGCTAGGTCCCGTTTCGATTCTGGAGGAGTATGAAACGGACAGCCTTTCATTCAAGAAATGTAAAAACCGACCTCCAACACCTGTGACGTCCGTAGCATCCATGGTAAAGTGCACCATGCTTCAGACGGAAGAAGAACGGTCAAGTACAGCCAGACTGGAAATTTCACCCGAGTCGGCGATTCACCTCGATCAGCGCATCCATTCCGAAGATTATCCACTCATTCACATCATGTACAGCCAACGGCGCTGCTTGGAAAGCAATTTGATAAAATACCGCAAGATAGTACATACATTTGTAGAGCAGCGCATTTGTGGCTGCGTATCGGATCTAGCACGGTTTGCGGTCGCTGATAAAGTGCCAACTGAAGTCGAAAAGGATAAATTGCTACATCGGACCGCTACTGCATTATTAAAGTTCCCGGAAAGTGCTCAAGATTATGCCAGTGCGCTACTGGCTTCAGTGGAGTATCTTTCAGTGGTCGCAATGCAAAAGATATGCAAAATTTTGAATGAAACATAAAACAGGCCTCCGGCTGAAAGTAAATTAATCATAGGGGTAAATTCAATAGACTGTGAAACAATTTTGGATGGATTTTTTTCAATAACAAATCGATAATTTATTCAAAAAACGATTCAAAATAGAAAAAGTAAAGAAACAACCAAATGCCTTTACACTTTACGTTAGGGAGCTGAGGAGAGAGCAGCTTAGGCGAGCATTTTCGCTAACCGACCATCGTCGAACATTTTTTTGATGTCCGTGCCACCACCGACAAAGTTGCCATTGATGAACACACGGGGAACCTAACAGAAAAGATTGTGATAAGCAAATTGACTTAGAAACACAATAGACAGCTGCTTACCGTCCTGGCCCCGGTCAGCTCTCCCAGCACGGATTGAATTTCATCGCCATCGTTGCGCTTATCGAGTTCGTAACATGCGTACTCTTGATTGAGTTTCTTGAAGGGCTGGAATGAATGCAGGAAGAATTTCACAATGAGTCAACATGACAAATTTACACTTTATCACCTCACATTCACGTCACTATTGTGCTCAATAAAACTAGTAGACGGTCAATATGGATCTTATCCGTAGTCTAGATGAATCACACTTGTTCTTACCTCCTTGGCCATGGTACAGTAGGGGCAGTAGGTCTTCGAGAAGATTACCACCTTATCCTTGGCGATGGCGCTTTTAACAAATTCTGCAACTTGTCCACTCATGTTTGCTGGTATACTGCGGCCTATTCCCATCCGATGATGCTGCTGCGCCTTTTGAGTCTAAACTTTTCTTCTTTCGCCTTCTGGCGTAATCTGTCTCCCTTTGCTTTCTTCCGGCAAAGGGCTGGAAGTTGTAGGAGGGATATGGGACATGTTTTGTTGGTATTTTTGTTGTTCGCAAGTTGACAGCTGTCATCGAATGTTTGGTCGACAACAATTATTTGTTTCGTATTTAAATAAGGCTTATAACATTAAATTTCATATTCAATTTTGTAGTAAAAATGTAGGGGAATATATTTGTCGATGCATATAAAATAAGCATATTTTCAAGCCCCCAACGATTCCAATTTCGTTTAAAAAATATCCCTTTCTTTAACCAGAAATATCCCTTTATCTGTCATTGTCAGTTTTGTCAATGTCAATTCATCTCGCTCGATCCACCGACGATATTGCCTTCAATTCGTGATGTGAAGTTGTGTCGCATGTGAAGCCGCTAAATAATTTGCTAAATTCTAGTGTAAAAAAGGTTTGAAATCGTGCACTGAACTACGTTTTCGGCGGACAAAGGTAAGTATCACGAAAATGAAGTAAATGTAGAAGCCCATGATATGTGAAACGTGGTAAAACTGCATGTAAAAGTCAGCCATCCCGGTTGGCCTTGGTCAGCTACAAAAAATCGGCCATTTTTGTTACACCGTCACGGATATGGCGATAAACCGTGACGTACGCGTTCGTACACTTCTTTTTTCTTCCGTCTTGGCCGTTTGGGAGAAGACTCGAAAAAGAAAGTTCTTGTTCGAGCTGCGGTACGGCAATCTAAATTAAACATTTCTCTGTTTGTGTTGCCGGATGATATGCTTTGTACCATTCTTCGAAGGTAATCTCTTGGCCGGGTAGACGGTGTACAACATATTTAAGTTCACTTTCCCTCTAGCCGCTATTACCTTTGCGATGTGAAATGTTATAAATCGTTCATGTATTCGCTTCGTTTTATTATTATGTTACTGTTCTTGAAGACTTCCGGGTTCTCGTCAACCGTCGCCGGGTAATTTCGCTGCCGAAACCGTCGCCGCCGTCGTCGTAGTCGTCGCTACGCCCACTACTGCCCCGTCCGCAGTGGTCGTTTTATAACGTGGTCCGGTGTTTTGAGGAAAATTTTGTTGCGACACGGAGTACACGGGATTTACTCGCCAGCTCGCGTAAAGGTATTCACTCACCGTCGTTTCCCAGTGTCCCCACCGAGACACACGCGCTCCATTCGACCTCCCTCGCGCCCTAACCGTCGACCCTTGGGTGGCCTACGAGCCCCAAGATCTGTTCGTGACTCCCCGGTTCGAGAAAAACCGTCAAAATAGATCAATCAAGCGATAGCGGCCGGGAACTGCCGGCCGGAACGTTCAAGCTGTTCATCGGCAATGTGGACGAGAAGACTCAGCCGTCCGAGCTGCGACCACTGTTCGAAAAGTACGGCACGGTGGTCGAGTGCGATGTGGTCAAGAATTTTGGCTTCGTGCACATGGAAAATGAGGATCAGGGCCGGGAAGCGATCCAGCACCTGAACGGGTACGTGATCAACGGGCAACCGATCAAGGTGGAGGCGGCCAGGAGCCGCCGGGCACCGAACGCCAACACGACGAAGATCTTCGTCGGCAACCTGACGGACAAGACGCGCGCCCCGCAAGTTCGCGAGCTGTTTCAGAAGTTCGGTACCGTCATCGAGTGCGATATCGTGCGCAACTACGGCTTCGTCCACCTCGACCCGACCGGGGACGTGAACGACGCGATCCGGGAACTGAACGGCATGATGGTGGACGGCCAGCCGATGAAGGTGCAGGTGTCCACCAGCCGCGTGCGGCCGAAGCCCGGCATGGGCGACCCGGAGCAGTGCTATCGGTGCGGTCGGGCCGGCCACTGGTCGAAGGAGTGCCCGCGACTGATCTGGGCCGAACGGGGCTTCCGCGAACGCAGCATGTACGCCCGGGATCCGTATCCGCCGCCGCCGCCGCCACCCTTCCTTCGCGATCGTATTATGGACGGATTTAGGGTAAAATCGAAACTTTTCACTCACCACCTTCACCACTCTCTTTCTATCGCGCTTTCTCCATCCTTACTTACGTCCTCAATTTTACAATCTTTTGTTTTGTGCTAAATCGTGCTACCGAATATATGACACTTTTGTTTCTTCCAAAAATCTATATGATGTGGCAATTGCTTTAAAGAAACTTTGCTTTAAAGAAACAAATTAAAACTCATTAACGAAATCAATATTCTAGATTATTTTTATTCTTTAAAGACAACAGCACACAAAAATATTTGGCAATCGGACTAAACTTAATTTATTTAATTATCTTTGTTTATATCTTAAAAATATGTTGAACTAGTTATTGTTTGTTATTACTCGCGAAAAATAGTTTTTTTTTTATCTTCGAAGATCCTTCGGTTCATTTTCAAGAACTTCCAGTCTTTGACCTTGGCTTTTTCCTTGTTCAAAATGAACACACAAAAACTAAGTAGTCTAACAAGTTTTTCGTTTCCGTTCGGCCCTTTGATTCCACAGGATACCTTCGACTACTATGATCGGTATGAGGATCCGCGTGATCTGTTCGAGCGGCGCTACGGCATTCGTGGGCGTGATTTTCCCCCCATGAGGCGCGAACCGATGCCACCGATTCCGCCGCTGATGCGACGCAGTGTGGCCGAAAGCAGCCGCAGCAGCAGCAGCTACGAAACGATGTTCAGTCGACGATCGCCACCACCGAGTAGCCGCAACGGTAGCAGCAGCATCAGCCGGTTCGGTGTTTATGAGGACTTCAGTCGCGATTCGTTCGATGACCGACGTGGGCTGCGCGGCCCCTCACCGACCCATCGCTACGCACCCTACTGAGACGGGCTGAACTAGGGAGGGGGAGTCTACCTGGGAGAAAGAATCCACGGAAATCACCGAAAAGACTAAAACCGGGCCGCTAACCGACCGAACGATCAAACCAAACTCCCAGTTGTACAGCAAAACTTACCGGAACGATAAGTGAGACGGAACCTTCCCGAGGCTAGGCTACTGAGATTAATGAACTGAACTGGATTGCTAGACACCGCGGGAGAATAGATTCGCTAGGGGCCCTGAATTATCGCAGGTGCAAGGCAGGCATTTGATTTTCGCAGTGTTTAGACAAAACAAAGGAGGCACAACAACAACCATCACCCTATTTACTCTCATTAGCACACGAGGTTGTTCTTTACGGTCGATACTGGCTGTAAATAAGAGAAAAACGGACAAACGGAAAAAGCGGTATCCTGCAAGGCATACTAGATCCATCGAGATACTTTAGCTCCAATCTTGCATTAGGCTTGCGTGTGCATGGTGAAGGATATGCTCAAGGAGGTGGGTCAATACTGATGACGTACTCTGTAAGATAGCTTGCATCTCTATTTCAAGCACGGATGTCGTGCCGATTCAATGTGTTTTTTCCGGTTTTTAAGTTAAAAAAAGTGTACACAAGCTAAGTAATGTAAATCCATCATAACGTAAATGTCTTACGTTCGTATATCCTACATATTCAACGATATCATTAAGCGACCGATAGGATTAACTGTTCATGCGTCAGTAATTTTTATTGCTCTTTACCTCTTTGTATTTCCTCTCGTAAGGAATTGAGACGAACTGAAACTTTATTTTATCCCGGGAAAAGGGTTAATTTTCGAACTTTTTTTTAATTTTGTTTTCCAATAACACGAAAATAACTAATCGATGAAAATAGAAAAAAGGACGATAAAAAGAAGTGTTTGTCGCTCGTAAAAGGGCTTAAATGAGAACTGGAAAATAGTTGAAATAATTGATAAACTTAACTCGTAAATAAAAGAGTATTTTAAAAATCTTATGAAGATTTAGTAACAACCATTTACTTCACTTCGAAAGAATCGTCTTTGCTGAGGACTGCTCTTATTATGATAATTTATCTTGTAAATCGTGTAACTTACACTTGGACGAAAACGAATGGAGTAACATCTTTGTATTCTTAAATGATTCTCAAACAATCCTTTAAACACGAATAGTCTTTTATTTCGCAAGGTTGGTAACCAATGCGAGGCTGCAAAGCGTCGCTAATCTAATCACAGTGTTGTACAGACTCGAAACTTCTCCCTGTCGTTCTCTTCAGCGACCTGAATGAGGTCCAACCCAATCTACAGCTCCTTCCAGCCGTACTTGTTTTTGTCCTTCCCCTTGTCTTTGTCCCTACCATAGTCCTTCGGACCCTTGTTGTCGGTGTACTTTGCGTCCGGTTTACCTTCCGGCTTTTCCGGTGGACAGTAGCAACATCGGGCTTGCGAGTCCAGGTACGATTTGCAGCCTAGTGTGATTGTTCCGGTGAAGAGCATTTTCGCTGCTGCTTTGCAACCTACCAATGAGAAAGATAAAACAAATCTGCTAGAAGCCGTTTCATATCCGTAAGTAACTGCTTACCTTTAACTACGATATCGCCGACTACGTTCTTTTCGTACTCGTCACAGTATTTGTAGAGGCATCGCTTGAAATCCAAATCGCACAGTTCCTTATCGCTGTTGCACGTGTCGTAGCAGATGTCGTGGGCATTGCAGCACTGTTCCATCTCAACCGCGGGCAAATATTCGGTACTGATTTTCATCCCCAGCGATCCACAGCCGTCCGATTGAGGCACATAGAATTTATTCTTTGTCGGTGTTATATCTGTGGATATGGAAAACAGAATATCAATGCACATACCATCGAAGTAGCCTTAGCGAATTGCATTTCCCTACCTCCAGGACATTTGTACACACAATTTTCCTCTACGGCCGCGTCAAACACTTCGTGGACGACTTTAAATTTCTTCGCCACATGCATCACATTTTTCATCACGTCACCGAAGACGGCTTCGGCGGCGATGATGGCATCACGCAGGTTTGCAATCATGTTCGATCCGTAGCCGGTGTAGGCGTACGTTAGGAAAGTGAGCGAATAAATCGCTACCTTCATGTACGGGAGTTGCATCTTGCTTCAGATCTAGTACGTCGGTTTTGCTGGCGGAAAATTTAGTCCAAAAACATACACTCCTTGGTGTAACGTTTGATATCCTTTCACTTAAAATGTAAAACTTATCCTTTTCCACTGCTTGTTTCGTTCGTTTTTCTCTATTTAAATGACGTCCAACGTTGTGCCCAGGTGTTCCGAGATCAACCCCCTGGGATGGCTGACGTGGTCTGCCGACTGTCCTTCTTTTTCGTTTACCGAATGGCAACGCTCGCCGGAAACATCAAGCACTTCTGCAAAATTTTGGGTTTATTTTTAGCAGTAATTTTGTCATAAATTGACTAAGGACAATTACGCGCGGCGGCCGGATAGAACTTGTTTGTTTTGATAGAAGTGGTTTATAAATAAACCACAGCGGCTGATGTACCAGCTGTGTCAAACTAACGTTTACTATGATCGGTTGATTGCTTCACTCGGCCTCGGATGCTATGAACCGGTTCAACGTATACCGTTTCTGATTCAAAATGTAAGTTAATTTCAAAGGCTAGAACATCTTCCATGTATGGTTTAGGTAATTTTGTAATGTTAAAAATATATCTCTGTAAATATGGGTTCTATTTACCGACAAAAACTAAGTACAAATTTAAAACATAAATTGAATTCCCCAAACAAAACCGGTACCGCAAAGCGCTCGTAAATAATTGTTTTGACAGCTGCCCTTGAAGCGTGTTTATTTGTGTGTTTGCAGGTTTGCAGTTGATTGTGCGTTCTTTTCCAATTCCAAGCGTTCCCGGGCCGTGAAAAACAGTTTTCCGCACACAGAACCCGATCGTTTCGTACTTCCCCTGTGCCAGGTGCAAAGATGCACACGCGTGGACTATGTACGGAGCTGGTGTAAATCGGCCGTCGTCAAGCGTTCGGCATACGAAGGTGAAACTTGGTTCCGCGACGACGGCATCATCATCGGGCGGCGCCTTGGCCGATTATGTCCTGCCACCGAATGTGAACGGTCGTTCCCGGGGCACGCTAACCGTCGGATTCGGTGACTTTTCCTCGGACGATACAACCACACCGACGGTGGCCACTGGTTTGCGGTGGAACAGCACGAAAGTTTACGTTAGCGTCGACCTGCAGTTGGTTTGGTGGGGACAGCAGAGCTCCAGCGGGACTCCGATCGCCAGCCTCCACTGGGAGCAAAGCAGTGGCAAACGAAAGGAAACCGAACGGGACCAGATCCGGTACGAGGTGCGCACCAGTGCCGAACTATTCCGGCGGTATTTGAAAAGTTGCGAACCTATCCGCGTACGGCTCATCTCGAAGCGCACGCAGAGCCTCATCGGAACGGCCAAGGTGCAGATACCGGGGCAGATAATCAATTTCCGTGACACGGTCGAGCAAACAACGGCCCAGGCTTGCGGGGAAGTGCTCAGTGTTCGCGGATTCCGGCTGGGAGAACTGTCCCTCGAATTTACCCTAAATCTAAACGCCAAGGACCGCATAACAGCAGGCGTTCCGAGCAGTTCGAAGCCATCTCAACCGAACGACGGAAAAGAAAACAACAAAATGTTGCGCGTCGAGCAACGTCCACTTTCCGGGTCTTTCGGTTCTTTCCCGGTGCAATCGAACGTGCTAACCATCGAAGGAAAACCCGCACCACTCCACGAGACTTCCCAACGGCCACTGACCGGTGGAACGAATGCCCGCAAAAAGTTCAACAACCTAGACGGGGATTCGAAGAAGAAAATTCTCGACTATCTCACCGGCAAACCGCTCGACAACGATGGCCGCTCGGAGCTGTCCGCCCTCAGTGACATCCGGTCGATTTCACCGGCGGAAAGTATGCTCGAAGCGCTCGCCCGTTACGACGTGGCACCGAAGCCCGCCAAGCAAACCTACCTCCAGGCGGTCGATTGCGTGCGCGTTCTGGTGGAGAATCTCAGACTAACCCGGGCCGGCCAGAAGGAGATCCAGCATCGAGCGAGCCGCGAACTGGCCCTTCCGGCGTTCGCGGTGAAAATGAAACTTTCCCGCAATCCAACCACGACAAAGCTTAAGTTTATCTCCAACTCGATCTCGTCCGATGGAGCGGACGTTTCGTTCGAAGCCCATCCTCAAACGACGCGCCTTTCACTGGCCGGAATGAACGACGCGGACGAGGGAGCGGTGGGGTTACACTTTGAGTTTGGAATCCACCTTATGGTGGGATCGTTCCACAAGGCACGATCGTTCTTCCTCGGATCGGCCACGGTAAGCGTACGGGAGCTGTTGGATGGTCACTTCGCTTGCCACAAGCGTTGTCCGGTTCGGTTGGCATCGGATGACATTCTGCTCGGGTCGCTTACCGTACGGATGGAGCTGGGAAGCCGTGGGCTACACTTTGGCCCGGAACTGATCGATGCCGTGCTGGTCGACAAGGGAAACGTTACGCTGGAGAGTTCGAGCGACAGTGACAGTTCTTCGGCCACCGTCACACCGCATATTAATTTCTCGACCTACAGGAACTACGGTTGTACCATGCCGAGGACACTTTGTGGTGGATCTCAAAGCGAACCGATCGGTTGCCATCATCCAGGAACGTTCTTACACGGGTTGCGACAATGTTTCTCCCACACGGGATGTCACGGGGACAATCATAGCCCCTCATCAGCGGCGCCGAAGGAGGGAGACAAAAAAGAAGGTGAAGGAAACTCATCTTCGAACCAACAAACAACTTCCTCCTCGAGTGGTGGAGCTTTGGGAACAGGACAAGATTCACGAACGAACGGTGGCGACAAACCGAAAGCGATGGAAACGGATCAAACGCCTCCGGATGGGCAGGAACATCCGAAGCTACTGCACGGGCTGCTTCATCTCGGCCAGTTACGTTCGAATCAAATGGAAATCCGGCCAAGCGAACACTTCCTAGTTTGCCACTCGTTCTGGACGGACGAACCGTCCACGCTAACGTCGGAACTGTGTCCGGAAGGGGGTGACTTCAATTACCTGCGTTCGTTCGCTGTCCTCCCGAACAGGAGTTTCATCGAGCGTGTCCGCAACCAGCACATGCAGGTGGAACTGTGGCAAAAGCCGCCGGAAGGGGGAGGCGAAAAGCTGATCGGCGTGACGCGCCTTCCCTTGCACCAGTTCTACATCGCGTTCCGGGACGCACAGTTGAGCGAGCATTTGTCACACGCGAAACTTCCCGTCATTTCGATCGATGGATGGAGTGGGGTCGGTTCCCCATTGGCCTCCGAACCGTGCGGGCAGCTTCACGCCGTGCTTGCCATCGGTACCGAGAGTCAAATCGAACACTTTAAGCTGTCCCGCAACCTACGGCACACTTCCGGCGATGCACCACGTTCGCGGGCGGGCAATGTTCCCTCGATGCCGAGTTCTCCGACGAGGCGCATCTATCCACGGCCCGAACACAAATCGATTCAAACGATGAGCAACTCCAATGGAGGTGGTGGTGGTGGTGGCGTTTGTGCCGGTGTTGGTGGTTGTGCGAAGCCAACGCCCACCCTCGAGGTGGCCAACATGCTGTCGGCGTTTATCGAGAATCTCGCCCAACGGTTGCCGATCTCCTCCGAGCGCAGTACGGCTCCGGCGAGCTACGATAACAACAACACCATCGTCCATTCCGCCAACAACCAGAGTTCCGATGGCCCGATGGATCCAGCTTCCGGGCTCCTGCAAGGGTCCCCGCACTCACAAGCGAATCGACCGCAACTGCGCAAAACGGCCGATCTGCTCGATAATCTGCAGAAGGCGCTCGCCCAAAGACCTTCCGCGTCCGCCTTCGATGGAATGGGATTGGGCGGATGTGCGGCTTCGCTGCTCGGCGTCGCAAGCTCACCGGCCGATCAAACACCACCGGCCGCCGGAGCTGGTGGACAATCGCACGAAGGTGGATCTCCCGCGGAAGGTGGACCACTTGCACCGCCACCCGTTACGGCTTCGTCCGGGAAACTATCCGAAAATGACGCCGTCGGTGGTAAAGAACCGTCACCGGTGGCCACCGCCGAGCCACCGGATGAGTGTAAGGTGTTTCGGGTAGCGATCGAAATCGAACAGGCGGTCAACCTGCCAAAGCTGACCATCAGCAAAAAGTACGCCAAACGACACAAGAACCGTAACGTTCCCGATACGCTCGAACTCGAGCCGAGTGCGTACGCCACGTTCGAGGGCTACAACCTGAAGCCGGGTCTGCCGAACACGGTCAAGTCGCACGAAGGGATCGTCTACACGACGCACGTGCTCGAGCGGAACTGTGCGCCCGCGTGGCAAAAGCGATTCGAGGTGCTGCTGCCCGTCGATCTTATGCTGAACGTAAGTATAGTTTTGGATTGAGTAGACAAGCGGTCTCTTGGTCAGCAAGCTCCAAGTATTCTCATAAATCGCCCCGTTAGAATGTAATTATTTAATTAGATCGATAAATATTATTTTAATATCAATAATACCAAAACAAAAAGGTAGACTTTATCAAGAAAATTAGTAAAACGGACTTGCAACTCTAAAGAAAACTTTGAAAAATCAAAATTAGATTCAAAAACTAATTTTTCTGTGGGTTTCGAAAGCAGAATACGTACAACCTTGAGTATATTTAACTGGATCAGTGCCATATTGAATAAGTTTGGTAAACTTTAGTGTATTGGCTTACATTATCAGCCGGTGCATAATGTCCTCTGATGAGGATGTTTCAATTTTTGACTGCAAAGATTATGAACCTAATTCTTTTCAGTATTCGTTAGGTTTCATGTAGAGTTACATGATGAATGTCTGCTTGTTTGCAATATTTTATTTTAGCTTAAACTATTGTAGGGAAATCATAACATAATTAATTCAAGCATAATTAGCTTTAACATGTTTTCTCTGTTAAATTTCAATGTAGAGGCATGATTCATGTAAGATGTATTCGACACGCTTATGAATTTCATAATACTTCATTTCATAATCGAATTTCATAATACTTCATTTTGTTTTAAACGGCGTAATAATTACCCCACCAGCATATCTTATCCCTATATTTGTGGTTTGAAAATAATATACAACCGTTTCGTAAAATTTCGTAAGTATTGAACATAGGAAAAAGTATATTTTAACTGTAACCCTTATACATTTAAGCCCCAAATTCAAATCTGTACATTCTTCTTTTTGAATAACTAAACACACTTACTTATCTTCCTCATCTCAATTTGTCATGTTGTAGGACGAAAAACGGTTCATCCTAAAGGTGTGGCGTAAGGCAGCCCTCAGCGATGCTCCCAAGTGTCGGTTGCTACCGGCTCCGATGGAGGACGCCGTGATCGGTTTCTGTGCCATCGATTTGAGCGTGCTTCTCTCCGGCATGCCGTACATTCTCGGTTGGTACGCGATCATGGACTTTTCCGGCCGTTGCAATGGGCAGATTAAGGTAAGGTCGTGCTTGTTGTTGGTTATTTCAACATGATGACGATACTTTCCCTTCCCATCGTAGGTAAACATCCATCCCCTGGAGGACGTGCAGGTCTACAAGACGCTCGATGAGCAGCTAAACTTCCAGATCCCTCTCTCGATCGACGTCGAGTGTGGCGGTTCGGGTGGGTTAGCGGATGCGGCCAATACGTCCCTCAGTCGAGCGTTGAAGCGTAAGTTTACCGAGCTGGAAGAAATCACCGAACGGTTGAAGGCGCGCCTCTTCGACGTGACTGGCGACGAATGTCTCGATCCGGACGATCAGTTCGAGCGCGATCTTAACACGGAAGCGGACGAGGCGGAAGACGATGCCGAGTGGCCCGATCCGCACGGTGATATGTCGAACCAGAAGCGTAACAGCCAGTACCCGAACGGAGCCCTCACGTTGACCACCAACACGTCTTCGTACTCGATGTGTGCGTCCGCCGAGCGACGTTCGACCCAAGAGCGAAGCCTCACCGGATGCTCCAACCGAGCACAAACGACCAACTCCGGGTCGGGCAGTCGCAGTCAGATGTCCTCCCAGCTACAGCTGGCGGAACTACTCCAAACGCACGATATAGACACCCTTATCAATCCGGCACTTTTGAAAAACTTACTTAATGCTTCGACCTCCGACTCGACGCCACCGTTGGGTGAGGATGGGGAGGCAGGAATGGATGAGCATGCCACCGGCGCCGATATGAGCGAAGAATCGTCACTTTCCTGCAAATCATCGCTACCGGTAGATCATTCGGCCGCTAATGGAAAGCCAAGGGAAACGAGCACAACCGTCGCTTCCGGTGATAAAGTGAAACAGATTGCGAGCGCCCTGCAACGAACAACGCTTTCCGAATCGACCACCGGAACTGGTCGCCAGGCACCGGAAGGGGAACCGATGGCGGATAGCAACAAGTGAGAGGGTGGCACTGGAGCGATTTTAATTGTATAAGAAGCTATGCATTTTCATTTTAATCGTTTACTTAGTAAGTTTTTCTCAGCTACAAAAATAATGCGAGTTACTAAACAATTTGCATAAACAAATCATTACGCCAGAAATGGAACCGAATCTTTATGCAAGCATCATTATATTTATCTATTATCGTAACAACGATTTGTGTCGAGTTTGAATAAAACTTTAGCTATTATACTGTGTCTTCGAAAAATAACGAATCGTTTTGGTCTGTTAATTTAATTCTCTTCCTATCGGGATGGATTTATTTGCCAAACTATGAATGAAATCTTGTTCAACGGTACGATTGCTTTACAGAGAAAATGATTAGGCCTTTTACCAGTCTCAACACAACCAATTTCGTGCCGTGCCGGATAACGATTTAGTAAATGCTGATTAATTTATAACGAAGGTCCACCGCTTATTCGAACATCGACAGGTAGTTTTCCAGTCGGAATTTTCGCTTCAACTGCTTGTTGCTGATGAACTGTATCGCCGCGTTCGTCTTATCGTGCCGGTGATAGTACGCGCAGTGTCGAACACGCTGCAGGGTGGAAGATATTTAAAACAAATGGTAAATTTCATCGCAAAGTAATACAAAAGATAGTTAAAACAATCTACGACAAATTGTTGTTTTTTAAAGGCCATCAACTGTGTTAACTTTGTGAGACTTTTTGGTGTCCGTTTTAGTTCTTATGAAATTCAGTTGACTCCTGATTATCCGCGATTATCCTTTCCATGGTTTTGTTAAACTATATTTTAGTCTCACTTTCCAAGGATTTGTTAAACTTTTTAGTGGCGTTTGTAGAAAAACAAATGTTCCATCAAATACTGTGGAATATTTGGTTTGTTGTCTTAAAGCTAAAGGCTGGTGGTTGAGATGGGATTCAGTGAACTTCTTTCTAAAAACTTTACTTATTTTGTACATGAATTTTAATATTTGTGTATTTACCGCTGTTTTTACTAATCCATGTTGCAAAAGAATACTTTAACGATAAATTTCATTTCGTATGTTTTAGATGGAACTTGGATCAGTAATTTTAAATTAATTTTTATCAAAATCAATGTTTTTAACTGTAGTAATAACGAGCAACTTTAAAGGTTAAAGAAGTACTGAACTTTTTCTAAAAATCAAACAATTGTTACGACGTAAAATCCTATTTCATTTTCCTCAACGGAAGTTGATTTGAATTCACTTTGTTAACTAATAATATTCCACCACACATAGAACCACTTTTACCTTAAAACTAGATAGGTTAAGCGCCAAAAAGGGAAACGGCCAAAGAAACTTACCTTAAACTCCTTCAGCGCTTCCAGTTGCTTCCGTTGGTCGGATTTATTCTTCGAGCAGCACCGCGCCTCCTCCAGCTCTCGCGCCATGCACCGCCGGCAGAGGCACCGTTCGGTACGCAGGTTTTTCCAGTAGTCCACGTCCGGCCGCTCGTCGCACCGTTGGCAGCGGTCAAAGTTTTCCGTCCGGCAGATCGTTCGTGCGGCGGGCGTAATCCGGATCGTGCCACCGAACGAATGACTTCGAATGTCTTTGCGCGTTTTTAACCGGTACGTTCCAACGCTTCAAGGAGGAAAAAACGGTAGTTTTATGCCTTTTATTGTAAGATTTTTCTTTTCATGGGCAAAAACTCACCCAGGATTCGCAAGTGAATGGTCCTTCCTTCGTTCGTCCGTTCCGCTACCGAACGGTTTGGCGGACTGCTTCGGTGGACGTTCCTTCCGGAGCTCGTAATCGCCCACCCCTGGGCTGTTGCTCACTTCCTCGAAGTTAAACCGTACACTGGTGGCGGCCAACGGTCCATAACCTCGCTTGCTGACACGCTTCCGCAGCGCCGGATGTTCATCCGGTTTCGAGCCATCGTAACCGATTCGGTACTTTCCGGGATCGAGCTCGTCGTCGAGCAGTTCCGGTTGCTTCCGACGCATTAGGGAGCTCATGGCCGGCCCCCGAAGTGGTACCGTTTCCCGCTCGATACCGGAACCGAAGCAGATCCGTGCTTGCGGGGGTCTTTGAATAACATACTCGAAGCCTGACGATGACACTGCGAAAAAATCCTTATCAGTGGTACTTTGTTAAAGGCATGGAGGAAAAAAATTATAGACGGGCATTTTAAATTCCACACCAAAATCGTTACAGCGTCCCAGGATGAGCTGGTACTCCTTGCGAGCTTCCCGAAGGAGCAACCGGGCGAACTCGTTGACTTCAATCATCCTTAAACACACACACACAAGCCGGCACCGACTGTTGCCTCGTCGAGCGACTAAATCAAACTGATACCCAACGCCGTACGGAGTGCGAGTTTTTCCTCACGGGAAAACTCTATTATCCTTGCGCCGGCAAATGGGAAGAGCTTTCTTTTCAAACTCCAATCGAATACGGCGCGTGCCAACATTTGGACGGGTGGGGGCGGGGTTGGGCAAAAAACATTTTCCACAAGACTTTTCCGAGCGACGGGAACAGGACCGTACCCCAAACCCCAACAGTGGGAACGACACACGGAAAACCCGCCTCTCTGCCGGATTGGTTTTATGGATGTGATTTATTTCCAAACCTTAACTCGATCATACCGAGGAACCCGGTTTTGCTTTACAATGATATCGTCTTCGTCGCCGTCCGCGTGGTGGAAATATGATACAGTAGGGAAGGAATAACCTGGTACCTGAGCCTTCAACTTGTCGGAACCGAAAGTAAACGCGATTGACAAAAATCGAACTCGACGGGACGGTTTCGATTGGCTCGTAAATTGTACCCCCTTTGTGGCGGTAGGACAAATGAATGTGGACAGATTTTCCGACCAGTTATCCCGAAGGCAAGGGGGTCGTTGAGATTGTTTCCCATTCCTTCGAAAGGGTCAATCAAACGACATGAATTGATACCCGATTCGATTGATTAATGGGATGCTTAACCATTTAAGTCAACAAAAGGTTAGTGATATACTTTAAATTAATTCTTTTGTTGATCTTGGTGTTTAAAATATTGTCGAATTTTATTTTAAGCTGTTTTTGCTACACTTTAGTATTTTTTCTCGGAATTATATTCCAGGTTTAAATACCCTTATAAAATTCTCTACGATTTTTAATAATTTTCTTCTTGTGATCGTAAATTTTTGTTCTTAAAAAATTTCCTTGAATTGTTACAATTCTCTCACCTAATAGTTTATTTGTAAAAACAATGTGTCTATTACTACATTTCTTATTGCAATTTTACATCCCATCAGTTCGCCAATAAATTAATTTGTAAGTCACACTTTTTCCCTTTAGTACCACGAGTCACGTTTGTCGTGTTTATTTCTTCATCTAATCCACAATGTTTGATCATCGACACCCTACGCTTTCCTCGACTCATAAACCGAATTCCAATACGTATCGGTTTGCGAGAAAAAAAAGGGTAAAATAGACCATAATCACCAAACATTAGAAGCCCGGTTTATTGTAGTTTTTAACGAACTGCTTATGCCAAAAAAAATAGATAATCCTTCGATGGAACGAACGATGGCGGGAAGGAATGTTTGTAAGCACGTGGTGTAGGACAAGATATGGCTTACACTCGCCGGAATCGTGACACCCAAAATTTATGGCTTCATAAGAAAATGTGGAGCTGGAGATTCCCACCACGTTGGTGGAATGCTGCTGTTCAATAGCCGAGAAGGGAAGGCGAATCCTTCAATCGCTTTCGTCCAAACCCGTTGCGTGACAATCGGAAACATTTCGTTCGTGAAAAACCACCGCTTCCCGGGCGGGGGAAATCTTCGAGGAAGATTAACGAAAAGTGGAAGGGAAAATACTTTCTACTTCTTTCATACTTTCTCGCACATCGCCGGATGGAAGGACCAAGAGGACTTTATTTTTCATTCCCTTTCCCTTCGAACCACTCGCTTTCGTTATCATGTTTATTGTTAAGGTTGTTTTCTTATCCTTTCTTTGACTATCGAACGCGTTTCAATGCACACTAGATAGAGTATGGGGAATTTAGAAAGTGCTACGAAATGAGGACTGCCTCCTTTGTAACTTATCCTTTTGGAACCACTTTTGGACGAGTGGTTAGCGGTAAATTATGCTAATCAGAACTCGCCCAATTAGCTCCACATTTGCCCGTAAACCTCGATGATAGTAATTTAGAACTTTATGGCACCCCGCAGTTAAGTTGTTGATTTATGCCACAATATTTGAAGGAGTTACTTTCTCCTTACAAAAGCACTGATTTGAATCTACGCTTTCGAACAAATTGAAGGTTTGCGGTTGGTATGTTGGTTACCTTCCATCATTTCGATGATTAATGACACTGTATTGAGTTTTTAGATTGTTTTCACAAACGCTTTTCTTCTGTATTCAAGCAAATCACTTTCACTAACTAGCACCAGGCGAAAAAAAAGACAAATTGTGCATGACTTGGCACCAGGCAAGCAACCGAGTAGTGGCAATCCGGTCAACTGAAAACCAAAACTAGCTGTGCCTTTTTCGACACGCCACTTGCAGCTCGGCTGAGCAACAGATTTTTCTTTGTTGCTTCGATGCGGAAAACTGGAGTCATGAAAAAAGTTGACAATACTCATAAAAGAGGCTTAGCATAGCGTAGGCTTTGAATAACGAGCGCGAGTGAATAAAAAAGTTCCACCGTTCAGTCTAGCACAAAAAGGACGAAATCCTCTTGATGGGGAAGAAAAGTGGTGTGGAAAAGTGGAGGAGGCCATGCGAAAAGTAAACATTGTTGCATACAAACTTACTGTATGTGGTGCTTACTGTTTGTTTTGTCTATTTATCCGCGAACGGAAAAGCGCTGGGGGGAAAGAAATCAACAAACGGTGAAAGAAGGATCCCCTCGGCAGGAATGTGTCCTTTAATGTCCTTCGCCTACTTTTTGCGCAAGCAGGCTTCGAAGTTTGGGCTTGCGGTGGGTCGCTTCGGTGGTTTGTGAACGCGGTTTGAAAGGACCTCTCGTGAAACAGATGATTTTCGTTTATGAATGAATCGATAAATGGTCCCCATTGGAGACCGCTATCAGAAGTTCAAGAGAATTTCAGAATAATTTTACTTTTATTTAAAGTTCCATTCTACATTTCTCCAATCTTTCACGGAATTTGAGGATTCCTTTAAAAAAACAAAAACATGTTTCGAATCCGATGAAAACCATTCAAATAATGTCGATGATAACCACTCAACATCTCTACGAAGCACAGCTATGCGAATGCCCCATTGATGCAACGAGGTAGTGATCCGATGGACTCAGAAGTGGGGAGTATACGGAAAATTTAACCAATTGCATAGCCCACTATTTAAGCGGGCCACCAGACGAATATTACTACGACTACGAAACTTGTAACAAGTAAAGAGTTAAAAACAGAATTTTTGGACATTTTTTAACGGTTTTGGGCGAATCGTTTGAAAAGTCGGGAAACTTCGCGGGCGAAGCGGCAACTTAATTTTCGCCGCCTATTTTGTCGCCTTCCCTCAAAGTGTGGTCTAGTGATGGGAAAATCAGACCACTAATCGAATCCCCAAATCCGAAACTAGAAGAATGCATTGAATCGCATTTCAAACGCCATTTTTGCGGAAAAGAGGCAACTAGTGTAAAGTTAATAATTTTGGCCCACTAAGAGCAGGATCACCACAAAATCAATTTCTGAACACGCTTTTCGTCGCTATTTTACCCCACTTTGTTGGTATTTTGAACCACCTGTGTATCAACTTTGACCCACTTGAAAAATGATTATTTATGTGTTTTATGATTAAAAATAAGCTATAAAATTATTTAGAAACTATCATTTACCTTTACCATTGTTAAATAAGTGAGATGAAATGCTTAATTTGCCATTTTAATATCCACTTTTTACCACGATGATCATATTTTCGCCTAGGAAATCTCTGAAAATCAGCTGCCAATGCCAGAATGCATAGAAATTTCGTTTCAGTCCAAACCAGATTTTCATGCATCGAATTTGGTCCACTTTTACACCGAAAAATAAATTATTTCTCTAGCTCCATAAATTCAAGTAACATTTTGATAATTCCTAAAATCACTTGAAGTTTAAGAAAAACATATTTCGAATTGTCTAACGCAGTGGTTGCTTATTTTTCGAGGTGAGTGAACTATATGCTTGCAGCATATAACTATTTTCTCTAAAAATACCGATAAAATCGTTTACCAGGCTTGGTAAAAAAATCGATATTAACATGGTGAAAATGGTTAGGATGCATTTTTATTCGAAATCAGTGTGATAATTGATCTCCTTTCCAGTGGGCCAAAATTATATGCATGAGCGAAAACTACCTCACTTACCCTACTGGACTGCCAAATGAATCTTGTCATTTTCTTTGAACGATTTGTCAAAATGAACTACCAGACACAAAAAAAAGACCGTTTCGTGCTGCCAACACAGAGGGGTCCGCGGTCCATCCGTCAGTTCTAAATTTACCATTTTGAAGACGGTGTGCGGTGTGATTATGTGTTGCGGCTATAAAATGAAAATGGTCTCTCGGAATAAAATTGCACATGGCGGCCGTAAAACATCATGGATTAGGCGCTCCGTAGGAAAGCGACGGAAAACAGGTAAAACCCGGGCGGCATCGGGCTGGTTTTTGCTGCGAAATGCATCGGAACGGCAGGCGAGCGAGCAGGCGCTGGAGTTGAGTGGAATTTCGTCCGGAATTGTGGTGAAAATACAGTTGGAAAATTTTTCGAAACTGACACCGACCGTGTGTCGGCCATCGACGCTCGCTCGTCGCCTTCGGTCGGCGACTGACTGCGCGTTGTGTGTACACGTCTGTGCGAAGTGCTACCGTGTGGAATTTCGTTGTATGCGTTTTAAAAGTGTTTGTTCAGAAGGCATATTTTATGAAAGACTTTTTTTGACGAAATAAATCACATTTTTTCGTAAATTCGTAAATCGAGCGAACTATGTTATGTGCATTTTGGCACCGACTGTGGCTCACAATTTCAAGAATGTTCTTCTATTCCAAGGCGGAAGATCGTTTGTACATTTCTGGAAAGAATTTATGAAACTTCCAATGACCCGCATATCCATGCTGAGCTACAGCGAAGGTGATGTCGATTATCAAAGGTGGCATCGGTTTCAAGTACGATGGTGTGTTAACCCCCGAAGGCTATCGCGATTACATTAACTAGACCATCTTTACATCCCGTCCGTTCATTAAATAGAAGTGGTTATAGGTTATCAATGCGCTCGTGCAATAATGGCATGCCTAATGCATAGATTTTTACAAAAAATCATTTAAATGAGTTCATTTGTCGCCCATGACGAAAGATGACTAATGCGAGTGAAATATCGTCTCGCTTTGCCTTTGGGAAATGGTTAATGGCAGTTGCAAGGTTTCCCGGCGTGCAAGATTAATGTTACCCAAGAAATGATGCTCCGATGTATGATATTTCTAATTTTTTGTGATCATGACTCACACATTCGCACCATCTACATCCGCGGAGCAGCGTTCGCGTGGTGTGTTCGCGCATTAGCACGTTCAAAAGATTAATAACGCGAATTGGGACAAATTGCTTAATTTTTTCTTATAACATTTTGGAGAATGGAATACGTTTTATAACCTACTTTTGTCCAACCAGTTGATTTTTTGAAGGATTCTGAAAATGCATAATAAAATGGAATATACCTAGAACCTTCCGCTTCGCTATGAAAAGGACGTCATTCTGCCATAAATCTCCCCTGGGCAGTTTTCTTTGCCCTCGTCCCCCCCGCGGCGATCATGTGCCCCTCCGTTTTTCCGTTCATCGTCGTGACGCGGGACGCGAATTCTAGCTTTTCTTGATGCGAAAAAAAGGGAAGCAAACGCCAGTCAGTCTCAAATCATTGACCTCTCCTGCGTCTAGCTACGCCGCGTTGCTGCTGAACGACGACTCACTTTCTACGTTCGGATTTTCAATACTTCCCTTGTCAGACATGTGTAGAAGAAGGCCATGCGTATTTCACAGACGGAAAATGATGCGCCGATGGTACGAAACAATCGCAATTTAGTTTAGCAATTCGTGACATTAATAACTTTATGAATAGGCATATGAAAATATTCTCAATAAATGTTGCAAATACGCCCAACTCTCACTTTCTAAATAGTAAAAGAAGGTAAAAATTTCTACAGTCGAACTAACTATGGATACTTCGTTTCTCTATTCCAGATATTTTTCATCAGTTTCATCCTCCTTAGAAGGGGGTTGTCACAAACGGCCTGCTTGGATGCTAAGCGAATTGAGTCTGTACCAAGTACACAAGTTTATCGTCGGTTCGGTCGGAAGCCGAAACACATCCAAAAGCCTTACCACTGGCCTTAGAAATCGGTGTGGCTCGTAAGCGAGACATACGAAAATTAACCAACAGTCAATTGTTCTCGCCGCGTTTTCTAACGAAGGTACGAGTAAGGATTCGGAATTTTCCTCGAGGTGTGAAGACACAACTGTTCCAACAACGGCGTGTATTTTGATTCAGCTAGACATTTAGTCTACTGGACACACCACTGCGTCAAGATGACCACCACACGCGAGGATGTGTTACTGCAGATGGGCGAGGTGCGGTTTAAGAAGGGCGACGGTACGTTGTACGTCATGAACGAGCGGATTGCTTGGATCGCCGAACATCGCGACACGGTGGCTGTGTCGCATCGTTTTCAGGACATTAAAAGTATGTATAGAATTTTTTTACCCTTCGTTTTAGCACATCACTCATTATTAAATTCTTCCTTTTTTAGTGCAAAAAATCTCCCCCGAGGGTAAACCGAAAGTGCAACTGCAGGTCGTGCTGCACGATGGTAACAGTTCCACGTTCCACTTCGTCAATCGCCTTGGTCCACCGGCACAGATGGCCGACCGGGATAAGGTGAAGGAACTGCTACAGCAGCTGTTGCCAAATTTTCGCCGCAAGATCGATAAAGAGCTCGAGGAGAAGAATAGAATTTTGACGGAAAATCCCTCGCTGCTGCAGCTCTACAAAGACCTGGTCATCACGCAGGTGCTTACGAGCGAAGAGTTCTGGGCACGGCATGCAAAGGACTACCTAAACAAAGAGCAAACGGTCAAGCAGGACATCGGTGTGTCGGGGGCGTTCCTGGCCGACATCAAACCGCAGACGGACGGCTGCAACGGCCTTCGCTACAATCTCACAGCCGACATCATCGAGTGCATCTTCAAGACGTACCCGGCGGTGAAGCGGAAACATACCGAGCACGTCCCGGCCAAGATGACCGAGGCCGAGTTCTGGACGAAGTTTTTCCAATCGCACTACTTCCACCGCGATCGGCTGGTCGTCGGCACCAAAGACATCTTCACCGAGTGCGGTAAGATCGACGACCAGCAGCTGCGGCTTGCGGTGCAGGAGAATCTCGGCGATCCGCTGCTGGACATCCGGGCGTTCGAGGACAGTACGCTCGAGGAGGGTTTCTGCAGTTCGTCCACCGCCAAGCAGCAGACGGTCAACAGTGGGAACATCGTGCACCAGAGCATGATCAAGCGGTTCAATCAGCACTCGTTTTCGGTGCTCAAAACATGCACCGACGTGAAGACGCTGAACCTTGGCATTGGGGCGATTCTTTCGGCGACCCCGGGGGCAAATGATACGACCGCCAACGGGGGTGGTGGTAGTACCGCCAATGGGAAGGATAAGCTGCTCAACAACAACAACAGCCTTACGGACGGTGGCAGCAACAACAACAATAATGTGATGAATGGGTTAAGCAAGAAGGACAAAACGGCGGGATCGAACCATCATCTCGCGAACGGTGGTACCGCCGACCATGGTCGAAGCAATGGAACGACCGCTTCCAACGGTGTCTTTGTCGAACCAACGATCAAGCGGGCTCGCATTCAGGCGAAAATTACCTACGACGATCTGGAGGGCGATGACGACGAACAGCGGCGGGTTAAGCAGCTTAATCTCACGAAAATCGAACGTTACCTTCACGGGCCAGTTCCGGCCGCGGGCGGTGGCGGTGGTGCCTTGGGTCATGATCCGATGCAGTCGGGAAAGGAGGGAGGAGCAGGACTGCTCGACTTTGATACGACCAATTCGATGATACTGGAGGCGGCAAACGGTTCGTGGGCCAACCGGACGCCGCACAAGCTGTTGGTTAGTCCGGCAGCGGCTGTCAGTGCACTCGGAGATTTGAGTCCGGGTGGTGCACTGATGCGTGGTTTCCAGGAACAAAGTCTTGCCCGTAAGTAACATGTTTCTGTTAAGTCTTTTTGTATTTTACAATCCTTGTTCCAATGTGTTCAATCGCAACTACGCATTCTGGTTGCGGTTGGTCAACGGCAAGGTAAAGTAAACTTCAATTTCCACGCGAACCGGATTTAAGTTCCAATAAAACTGGAACCATGCCGGCAATTCGTACTTAAAACAGACAAATCACAAACTGAAGACATTTATCGTTACGAGAGAGGAGGACATGTGTAAGTTTTAGTATGTAATGAACTTACGTTAATTGTTTCTTTCTGCTTCCCATAGAACTTGTGCCTCCGGATATTGAAAAAGAAGTGCGCAATCTCTACCTATCGCTGCTCGAGCTGCTGAAGGAGTTCTGGAAGTGTTTCCCACCGACCACACCGCAGCTCGAGTCCGAGGCGACCCGTATGCACGATATACTGCAGCGCTTCGCGATGGTGAAGCTAAAGCCTTTCGAGGTACGTAGACGCATTTAATAACATTCTTTTAACGTGATTTATGACAACCTTTTCTCTTGTTGTTTCGTTTGTTCAGGACCGTGCCATGAGAGAACTGTTGCCGTTGGGTTCCTCGCTAACGCAGCATTTAAATCAGCTCCTCCAGTCAGCCGACCGGAAGTACGCGATCTGGCAGGAGCGGCAACGTCGTGCGCACAGGTAGCACCCATTTCCAACGTCCTCCTCCTCCACCTGCTCCGCCTTCTCCCGGTAGTGTAACCATCGTCAGTGCCGTTATTTCGTCATCCTATTTGCGTACCAACAAAGCCCACGTCACCCACTACTATCCATCTGTTGTTCTCGGCCACATTCTTATGTGCTTCCCCCGAGAAAAAAAACACAATTGCATACTCTCTGTAGCACGAGGACGAGTGAGGATGGGAAGTATCTTGAACCGTATGTTCCACTTTGCTATATTCCACGGCTTCGAGAAGGATTTCCGGTGCCGGCAGGGGAAAAAACGATAAAGAGAGCAAGCTAATTCATTCCCAATGTCGAGTAGACTAAACTGAATGTTAGAATACAAAATTATGTTTTAAATTGCCAACTTTTTTTCCACATTTTTGTTCAATTTGTCTTTGGATTATTTTTTTGTTTTTGTATCGGCTGTTTATGTTTCACTTGAAACCGTTGATATTGTTTATAAGATGATTCTGTTGTTCGTGTGTTGGTGGGGAAATCAGCATAAAAAGAAGCGAAAGTACGAAAATCAATCGACCGGCGCGTGTTGGAAAAGATCGTCGATCGAGTTAGATTGAAGTGGGGGTATTTAGATAGTATTAGCATTACACATATGCAAAGCTACCAACGAAAGGATCGGGAATGATGTGTTAAGGTTTATGTTTATATAACAAAAAACGAAAACAAGAAATCACCAGAATCAGAAAGCGGAGAAAGAAGGTTAGCGAGCATCACACCGAAGCGGCAAATCCCTTATCATCTCGAAAACAGATTCATATCATCGTTCAATTGATCTGATCATTTTCATCACCATTTACACGGGGAGGAGTGGTTCGGCGGATGATGCCATGATGGGGTGGTACGCAGCGCACACACCCTTGAAAAATGAATATGACTGAACTGCCTAAGGAATACATTTCAAAATACATAGTGGTAGCCCCCCAGCAAAAATGTGCTTGGTGACCATTTGAAGAACTGTGCCGATTGCACGCAATGGATTCAATCCTTTTTGAAGTGGGCGTAGCAAGTTTGAATAAAAAAGAGAAAAAAAAACTAAATGTAGAAATAAAACTCGCTTTGTTTGTTCAAGTTATAAGCCTGCGATAAGAGCGCATAGTGGGAAGGCAGCCCTCTGTAAGAGATGCGGTGCGAACTAAGAAGGCTAATGGTTTAGCATGAAGTAATCAGTAAAATAAGCCAAAACTCCAAAAGTGTAATGAACTAGCATATGCTGTGGCTAAGTTACTGAAAAAATACCAATAAAAATCAAACGATAATGATAGGCTATCCATAAACTAAGTGAAGCAGCATTACTTGGAATTCCGTGAGGTTTTCGAAAGATATCATCAGACCCAAGAATAAGAGAGAGCAAAGTCTATCGCAGAATACTCCAAGCAGTGATTGTGAAGAATGTAGAATTCAACGATAAAGTGGAGTGAGCACAAATCAAGAAAATAGAAACCAAGCTCGACATCAAACAATAGTAATAAACCAGATGGGAAACAAATACTCCGACCAGCAGAAGGCTAACGGAAGTGTTTCAAAGCTGACGATTGGAGCAAACGGTGCATGGTGGAGTTTTGATAGCATTAACTGCAGATGTTGGGATTGGTGGAACATGCAGAAGACAATACGTTTGTCTCATGTGGAAGAATTGTGAGATGGAAATAAAGTATAATTCAGCGTAGAAATGAATTTATCAATTTAAAATCCAATTTATTACATTGTTTAAAAGAATAAGCATCCGAAAATATTTTAATTATGTAGTCGACAAAGGGAAATATTTACATTGTCGTAAACGATCGTTTCGAAATGCACTCCATTTTAAGTAACCAAGGTACTGGAACAATTGCTTCTGTATTAAGTTTTGCTTTGCTGTAGTGACCTGGGCACCATATAGCCTCAAAAGTTGGTTAGCAACTGTTTTATTCGTTTCTCTAACGCTAAAACAAACTAACCATGATATAAACACATATTTGGACTGATCTGATTCAATCAAATATATGATGACCCTCGAAGATTACCTTTTTCAAACGAACTAAACAAAACGCTCGTCATGCCACAAACATATGTATGGAATTCATGATTAAGTACTCCAAAAGTGATTTTAATTGGAAAATATAGTATAACATCTATTGTTACTGGCAAAGCAAATTAGTTACAATATTAAAAGACTACCTCAATCGCGTACCTGGCGATTCAAATAGCGGAAACCGTTAATTTAGTATACTTCTCAAAATCAAGATAAAGAGACTCAGCGAAGCAAGCAAGAATCGCTTTGTTGCAGTCACCCTGAACCTAGTCTTGTCAACAGTAGAGGTGGGATTTATTTAGCAATAATTTCGGAACGGAGTGGAACTGGATTCAACAGCTTTTGGAACAAATCCGCGGAGCTGGGTGAATAGAACCTGCCCGTCGTTTTTCCATAAATCGAGCCGGACAAGAAAGAAAAAGAATCATTCCCTCCGGTAATTTTACGATGCTTTTCATTTTTGTGCCAAAGAACCTGTAGTCCGCTATTGCGAGGTGCTGGGTGCATCATCCCTCTTCTAGGAACGGATCGTTCCAGGTAGGTGCTTCACGGAACTCGCAACACTAGTCAAACTGCAGTCTAGTGATGGAAAAATTAAATCCCTGAAGGGATTCGAATCTTTCGATTCAAATCCATTCTGAGATCCGGATCTCCGAATCCGAATCCCAATCCGTCGTATCATGATGTGCCATGGAACTTGCCGGGTTTTTTACTGGTTTTGTTTTATTTTTGACTTGGTTATGGCAATATGTGCCGTTGCAGTGATAGTAGTAACATTCAAATTGAATCTATCGCCACGATCGGGTAAAATAGTGAAGCAACTCATCTTGTTATTTTGCCAGCACTTTCAGCTTTATCGCGGAGCGAATATGTTTGATGTTTGATGAGGCCTTTTTAATTGAGGGTTGTATCGACGATGAAACTTAGTCCATTTTATGAATTGGTTTTTTTCCATACGTTAGAGCGTAATGATCCTCCATTGCTAGGTGGCCCTTCGCTTGGAAATCTAGTAAGCATAGCGAAGAGCAAAGAAGGTCATCGAAAGGGAATCAGCAGGTGTACGGAGGACAGGTGCGTAGCGAGTGCGATTAATCTGGTGTCAAAGCGGATTTTCGGATGATCTGTCCCGAACTGGAGATCTGTGCAACAGCGACACGATTCAACGAGTCAGGGGAAATGACTTAAAACATTGAAATTGTATCAAATAGTCGTGAATGCTTATCATATCGCCGTTAATGCTTATCATACCGCGTCGGTCGGTCGGCCACTTAGAGCAAAGGCTTTAGACTTTTTCAAAAGTCATACGCGAAACTAATGAAAATCCTAATTAAACCAATTCTAAAGTAACTATTAGACAATTGCAGATTTACATAAAGTTGTTGTCAATCATATTACCGATGCGGCGGGCTATTGTAGGCTTTGATGAGCTGTTTTACAGGGTCTGCAGGCATACAATGGCTGGCCTGAACCGGTACAGAGATTGTTGATGGTACTCGGGGGATTGTCTGAACCGGTAGAGGGTTTTGCGCAAGCATACAATTGCGAACCGTGATGGCTCGGGGGAATCAAGCAAGCTAGTTGTTGCGGTTGTCAACCGGTCCAAAAATTGTGGTTGTCTGGCAACATTGGAAGAGCGGCGCATATTCAAATGTGTCTCGCAAATGACCGTTAAGTATCATGTTAAACAACTAATGAAACGCATTCAAAGAAAATATCATATTTGTTTCTTGGTAAAATATTATTTTCTGTAAATATCAAACGTTTCATTTCATTTAAACATACTTTTTTACCATTTTTCATGACATCTAACGGTCATTTGTGAGACACATTTGAATATGCGCCGCTCTTGCAATGTTGCCAGACAACCACAATTTTTGGACCGGTTGACAACCGCAACAACTAGCTTGCTTGATTCCCCCGAGCCACCACGGTTCGCAATTGTATGCTTGCGCAAAACCCTCTACCGGTTCAGACAATCCCCCGAGCACCATCAACAATCTCTGTACCGGTTCAGGCCAGCCATTGTATGACTGCAGACCCTGTAAGTACGCACTTGGGGCTCACCTGGAATCGCCGTTTCACTATACGTCACCAATCTGATGAAATGACAAGCGTTTGTTTTCCTCGCTGCACAAACACTTCATAGAATCATTCGTGCCGAAAGTTAATAGCACTCTCCTAAAACACAAATGAGCACCGATTCACTATCAGTTAACAAACAAGTTTTGCTACAAGAATCACATTTATTTGGGGCAGTTTTGTCCACGACAAAGTGCGTCGCAACGCAGCTTTCCCTTTTGTGCACGGAGCAATAAATGCAGGTGCAGCAACAACAGCAACAGGCAAGTGCTTTAAAACAAGCAGGTAAAGCAACGGCATTGTTTGACATTTGCTTGTCAATTGACTTTTGTCGTTCAGCATTTGACTTGCAAAAACGGTTTTATTTTGTAAACTTAGTGCAGTTTGATGTCATGCTCATCAAATGAACCGAAAAGTACAAAACCAATCCATTTTCAGATTAATTAATCCAATAGATGGCTAAACCATTCGTCGCTAACATTGAATAAAGACAAGAAGGAAAATGTTTCGTACAAATAATAGTGAAACGTTACCGGAAAACCAACACCTGCATTCCTGGAATTGTTTCAAAGAATATCAGACATAAAACTGCATAACATT
>KE525317.1:692819-721034 GCA_000441895.2 Anopheles sinensis | reverse complement strand
GTGTAATCATTAGTTTTGGCGTAGGTCGCTACGTAAAATTAGTTTAATATTCGAAACAGGCTTTATACTAAGGCTAGCAGAATCTTACAATTTATAATATACGAAATAGAATAGTCAAAGCTAATGACTAAACACACAAACACGGAACAGTTATGGCTAAACTTTATCTCTTTCATCACACCCCGACACGTTGACCTACTGAAGCAACGAGGCACCGAAAAGAGCTCTTTCATATTAGGTTTTAAAAGCGAAAGTACATGCGACCAGTACTGTGCTAGTTTTTAGGGATAACTTAGAGAAACAGCGCGATTGAAATTTAAAACACTAAACAAATGCAAACAAAATTAGTAGGGTTGATTGACGTGTTGTGCTCGATAGCAACAGATGATAGTATCAAATCAGAAGAGAATAAAAGGAAACCGTATCAAAATGTTTGTTTTCAACCGCAACGTGCAACGATCAACTCAATTGATGCATTTTGTGATATAATCCTGTATTTTGTTACACGTCATCTCATATTCCGGAAGATTAATAAAGCGAAGCTGCACTCAAAGCCCGTAAAACAAATAAGCAGGTGTCTGTTTTCGATCCCAGATGTAAAGGCTGGGTTTGTAAGTGAGGGGTTTCGGGTGGGAAAGTAAGATTTGGATAGAGTAAGTATCACATATGGAATGATCACTTGGACGTTTGGGGAAATGGTCACGGTGCAAGGTTGTAGCTATTATTGGAAGAAGCACAGGGTGCTGTCTCAGAATGTAGAGCCTAGGTCAGTAACATCTTCAACGAACGAAACGCTCACTAGACGACCCGGACCGGAAACACGTAATGGAATGAAATCATTGTTGATTGTACCGGAATTCACCACTCGATTCTAAATCTCTTAGCCTTGGACGCTTATGATAAAAATAGTACACGATGGGGAAAAAATAGTTCTGATATCTACGTATTAAAGTTAGTTAAAACATTGAACACAAAATAGAAAATTAATGAATATCTTATCGAAGGCATGCATTTGTTTAAATTTTAAATCGTCGCACGTTGCTTTCGTCTACCGATGATGTAAATAACAAATAATTTAATTTCACTGCAACATTTCACAATCAAACCTGGAAGGTGAAGCATTTTTTTTGGTATCTACACTGTGCGAAGTATAGATAGTACCATCACTAAATTTTCCTGCACTACTTTCGTTGCGAAGCAAATTTTAGAAATGGAGAACTCGAAAACACATGTTTTATATACATGATTTGAAGGGTAAAAACCGATACAAGGTCGCGAAAAAAAATCTGTAAACATGTATGCGGTGCTGAAAGGAAAACATGTGCTGCAAGAATTTCTCACGTTCGTTCGAAGCGGGTACAGTTTCCACGAGGTTTTCCACTCATCCGAGCGAATGCTGTCGGTCAGTCAGCATCGAACCGCCAGCACACACGGAACCGGAAAACGTCGGGTTTTCAAGTGATCAAGTGATCTGCCGAACTCGGTCCGGTTGAGATCTTCTGCTCTAAATTTGTAAGAAAACCCTGACTACTCGTACTTGCAGAACAAACTGTACAAATTAATGAAAGAAAAAAGAATTGTTTGAAGCAGTGAAGTTTGTATGGACTGAAAGCAAATTCAAAACCAGTTTAGTAAGTGAAACAGTGCTTGATTTATTTCATCGTGTAACAGCACGTCGTGATAGTTTGAAACGATCGTGCAATATGAATTCGTTTTTCCTACATTTTTTTCCTAATGGAAGCTCTGTTAAAGGAACAATCGAACATTTTCACTTTTTTAAAACAAGATGGCAATAATTTATGCGTGTGACGATAATATGATTTCTCTTTGGTTCGTTTTAAGTCTTTTCGTTCTATTAATGAATGTTGAAACAAAATACGGCAGCAAATGTTGGGTTTATGGGCCATATAACTATCGCGTTGAAACGTTTGGTCTGTCAAAAAAGTAAAATTAGTAGTGCGTTGTGCGTGCACACATTTTTTTTATTAAGTTTTACCTCTTCCAGTTCTTGTGCTATTTTTATCTGCAGCATTAGCCAAAGTTGCTGATGGGGACGTCAAGTGATTACGTAGTGTTGAAATTTGTATTTTACGAACCCTGGCCCAAAGTCATCATGTGGAATATCTAAATCAGACAATAATCGTGACAATGGTGGCAATCTCTTTTCTACACGGCTCAATGCGTAAGGGGTCAAATTTATGTTTTTGCGAGTTATGAATTATGTTTCGTCGATAAGTTTTGAAATGGATGGATTTTCGTACTCAATCTTCCGACCCGTACTGACTTAACGTAACAAGAGATTCGGTTACGCTCGTTGAACGGTTTAAAAATAACATCGTTATGAAGCAACCGAAGTCATCGATCAGTGGTTTGACCGTACGGTGGTGTCGGAAAAAGGTTGGAAAACTCCACCTGTTGTTATTAGTTTGTCCACCGGTCCATTTTTTTTTTACAAATGGCACGAGTTTCTCTGCGCACTCATGTGAGGGATACTTTCCAACGCTTCATTATTTATCGCTGTTTCACTATAGACCTTTCTGTGCGGGTGGGAAGCAGACCTTTTGGAGCAGACTGACAAATCTCAGAACCATTGAGAGGTGGAAACGATGATCCTGATGTAATAGAAAACGAAGGAAAAAATTTAGTTTTCTCTCCGTATCATTAACCGTGATCATCTCTGATCTCTTTTGATCGAGTTGTTTACTGGTACGAGTGAAGATATTCATCCATCTCGGGAAACTATGCAGAGAAAAGTGGGGCAAGATGACTTGGTGGAGTAAAAGAACAAGACAACATTGGCCCTTTCACTGCATCCGCCATTTAATCCCAACTCCTTTTCCCAACAGCTGATCCGAACGCAATCCGTGATTGGAAGAGGAGAAAAAACGGAACGAGAGCGTCTCAGAAGCACCGATCGATATTATTAACAACAAATAGGGGAGGATCAATCAGCTGACACTTTGTAAAACGACCAGCCAAAGCCGAACATGATGTCTTCGCTCCAGTCTCCGATTCTTGTTATCATACTGCTGATTGCGATCTTCGTCAACAACGGTAAGTGTTTGGCGATAAGTAATAGAAAAAAAACATAATTTTTCGATGGAAGACAGTCATCCTCTCCTCATTTGCGATTTTTCATTATTTATTCATGCGGGTTTCCGGTAGCCCAATATTCCGAGCCCCGGCTCGGCCTCAACATAAAAGTTGACCTCGATAAAAATGTCCGCCTCGATTTGTTCGTGCCCACATTTCTTGGGAATGCTGCGGCATTTGTCTGTCGGTTTATTTTAAATGCTGCATGAATTTGATATAATTAATTGTGAGCGGGATTATTCAAAGTACCATACCATAACGTATTCCCTTTACCATTCTTTTCAGGCGACGCCATCCGTTGTTACGAGTGCAACAGTGCGCACGATTCCAGTTGCGCGTACGATATTCCACCAAATTCAACGTCCGTTGAATGTAACGTTCCGAAAAGAAACCAAACTTACAAATATTGCCGCAAGATCGTTCAGATCATCGAGTTCCCGGTGAACAATCGTAAGTAGGCGAAAGCTTTTCCATTTCTCTGGCGGTTCGCATAACAAACTCTTTTCTTGTCGACAGTTCCTCCAGACACCCGAATTATTCGTGAATGCGGATACGACGAGAGCGCCTACAAGGTATGGAGAAGGGTTTTTATACAGGGGTTTGTGAAGGGACAATTTTAACGTTTACATTCCTGTCTCCAGGGCACATGTTACCAACGTTCCGGATATGGTGGCCGCCAGGAGGTGTGCGCTTGCTACGAAGACAACTGCAACGGTGCATCTTCGCTGTCCGTCACGTTCGGCGTGCTGTTGTTCGGTGCGATCGCCTTCTTGAGCCGTGCCTAATCCAGTCAACGGTTTCAACGGTCATTCTCAGGGTTTGATTTAGAATATATTTAAGGAGCAAGTAGAATTGATTATCCCATAGCATCCCTAAGTCACTTACATCACTACGACGTTGAATTGGAAGATTCAACAGTTTATAAGGGCATAAACTGAACTTGTCTGGCCTATGGAAGTTAAGGATACCACATTTTCAACAGAGTTTTACAAGTTGTATAAGTCGTAATCGTCGTTCATAAGCAATAATGACAGAAAGGCAGTCAAAAAAGGATGAGATGGGCCAAAATAATCGTAAAAATAAACATGAGCGAATGCAGGCTACTCCTTTGAAGAACTCCCGAATATCCTGCAGTCCCCATCGTCCTCAACTTCAAGTGATGAATCTCTATAAGGTACGATTTAAACCATAAAGCATAAATTGCTTCTAATGCAAAAAACTTGAGGTGTTGAACGTTGTGCTCGACAGCAACAGATGATACTATCAAGATAGAAGAGAATAAAATAAAACCGTAAAAAAATCGTTTATTTTCAACTGCAACGTGCAATGATCAACTCAATTGATGCATTTTGTGATATAAAAATTTATTTTGTTTTACGTCATCATATATTTCGGAAGATTAATAAGCCAAAGCTGCACTCAAAGCCCGTGAAACAAATAAGCAGTCGTCTCGCAGATTCCAGAAAAACGCTTGGCTTGAGTTTGTTAATGGGGGTTTGCGATGGAAATTATTATTTGGACAGAATATCACATAGTATGGTGCAAGGTTGTAGCTATTATTGGAAGAAGCACGTGGTATGAATGGAAAGAAATTGGTGTTGATTGCACTGTGATTTAACACACGATGCCAAATATCTTAATCTTTGACGCTGGTGAAAAAATATTACATAAAGGCTTTATGATAAAGCTAAAATGGATAGTTTCGTGATAAAAATAGTTAAAGTTTATACCATCACAAAATTGAACCGCATTACAAAATAAATTGATACCTTATGTAATTTTTACAATATTTTGTTTAAATTTAACAGACGTGCCACGTGCAGGTGTGTTTACTCCTAACGAACATTTGACGAGTATTCAAAATTTTGAAACATGCTAGAGGGAGAAATCGACCAAGGGAGATGTAAACGCACAGGGCAGTGCTGCCAAGTAGGTTCCATTGGAAATCAAAACAATCCATGACCGTGCTGAGTTTGGTGATGAGAAGCAAAGCTCCAGCAAGGGAGCTCTTTCAATTGCGAGCCAATAGAGGAGCAAATCTCTTCATTAGCTCCGGGTTCCGAGAGAAGACAAAATGTTTGGCAAAATTACAAGTTGAGCCCTTAGATGGAACGCAGCTTGATATATTACATTTTCAATTAAATACTCATGTGATTCCATTTTAAACATAATACCGAAGTGCATTTGGTCACCATGTGGTCTGCGGTTTAAATGTAGTAAAACATAAGCCCTACAGTTCCGTTTGTATCTGTAGAAAGTATTTCCGGATTGTTAGAAGAAGAAAATTATTATCTTTTTAGTCTACAAAGTTTTTAATTTAGACATCAATCAATATAACATCAAGGGAAAGCACTAGTGGTCCAACTTCTGATCAAAACTGGTGGGTTGAAGAAAAAATGGTTACGAACTACATTTGGGGTAATCTGTTCATGGATGGAATGCTTTTACCGTTGGTCTAAAAGGGGGTATATCTGGCGTCACGTGTTCGGATGTGGAAGGAGGGTGCGTGACATACTTGTAAATTATATGCTCATTACAACGATGACGACATGGCTACCAATTTCAGTTAGGAATTGAAACTGAATATTGAATGCTCTTATTGATCTGAATAAAATATTGTTTACAAAGATCCAAAAGAATAAACATATCCTCGATTTGTTTAAATGCCATTTGAAATAATATTCAAGCAGGATTTCCTGAAGCTTAAGCCTATAATGTGATAGTATTAAATCACCAATGGTTTGTAGAGGAAGTAAAATGTCCTTGAGCGGAAAATAGATAACCTTAGAGTTCGATTAAAAATCGGGGCTAAGCATTCCAGTTTAGTGCTAACGGGCTGATGAAGCCGCGTGACTAACTTCTTTCGGCTTCCTACTTACAACCACTTCGGAATCGTTCGATGTGGTAGGGATTCTTTTAGCACCACAGGACGTAGCAGTCAGACTATTTAACATAAGAAGATCCCGTCCGATCAGTTCGGTCTGCGCCATTCGTTTGTGCAGGACACATCGCGCTACAAATCGGCTGTGAAATGGCAGCTACCATTAACTGGTTGGGCCTTTCCGTGGTGTTGATGGTGTTCGGTGCGACTGCTGGTAGGTGAAAAGTGCCCTCCCGAGCTCAAAATTAGTGTTCGAAGTGGTGTTAAGTTAAAGTATGTGATGATGTCGTCTATTTCTGGTAGATAGAATCGTTGTATCGTTCGTTTCGTGTCAGCACCCGAAAGCATTTCTTAAAATATTCCTTTAACCATCATCGTATCAGTGAGTGGCTCCATTGGGGTCCGGAGGGTTTGAAGCATTCCTAAGCCGTCCGACATTTCGCTGGAATGTCCGACAAGGTCGCAAACCGCGTGCCAGTGCCAGCGGGTGAGGTGGTTCCGATAAGGGTCGACATATCCCGTACGTATCCGCAAACAAACTCATCGACACGCATGTCCACACTGGCCCGAACAGATAGGAATAATTTATTCAATTTCTCCCTTTGGTTCCCTATTTGTGAAACTGTGTGTATGTGTGAAGCGAGTTTGATTGATGGACAGCTACTCTGGAATTGCGTCCGGTGTACAACCGGGTACTAGTACGTTTTCCTAGGGACCAACATGTCGGTGGTTATGATGACACATCGTCAACATGTGTCCTCCTCCTACCCACTTCCACCTGCTCGTTAGGTGTTTGCCACTCGACCCCACTTGTGTCCACCTGATAAGAGAACGACATTGCCTTAACACCGTGTAGACATCGTCCAGTCGGTCATGTTTGATGGCATCTCCAGTATTTGGCCTCTCCGTCGGTCGTAGGGACTGTTCCTGAAGAGCAAGGCGTATGAACACGTGACACTCCGAAAAAAAAAGCATGACTGGGTTGCACTGATTGCACTTTCGCCTGTTCATTGAATCAGGATTGGCTCGGCACCTTTCAAGAAAGGAAACGAGGATAACGAATCCAACGAGCTAGAAAAACTGAAATTTATCGTTACAGTGCCCAGGATAGGTGCAATGTATAACAAACATTAATAATTCATGAGCCTTACCTTTACACGTCGATACCGTTACTCGGAGAAAAGGGATAGCCTTGGAATGTTCCATTTCTAAGTGGTGAAGTATACGTATACAAGATTTTAAGAACTTCTCTCCAAAATGGATGAGTACAACTTGGACTTATCCGAGGCCCTTTATTCCTACAAAATTGACCACAAAAGAACCAATGGTTTATAGCGATGTTGTTGGCCTTGGGATCCATAACATTATTTTGCTGACGTCAGCACTCCCAAAAGTTTGCCATTATGCGAATATTTATGACTTTCGCTGTGCTAACACGCAATGTAATTTAATTGTACGATTCCAGGGGGAAAACGAAACTGAAATTCTGGCGGATTGTTCGACCACGGATTTTCTTTCTGAACTATTAGGTCCGCAAATAAGTAACGGCCGTTTTGAAATCGATGGGACCACTGTGGACTAGTGGCGCGATTTTGATGTTTACAAACGTCATAAACCAAGCTCGGGAATTTAATATATAATTAAATAATATTTCCACACCACATCTTTGAAGTTGTGTTGATTTGGTTGAAGAAACTGCTTCCAGCGTGCGTTCTCTTTCGACTGGTTTCACGCAGTTTGCCTACGTTTTCTTTTAGTTTTGTTAGCCAGGGTGTTTGTAGAGCATTTGTTCCATTGATAAGGATAATAAAATAAAACCGTAACATTGGCGGCTAATTTTAGGCGCTAAAAAAGGCGATAAATTATACCAAAGGCAGGTGGTTTTCCATGTGGTAGGAAAATGTATTCACGCAAGGCCAATACCTAAGCAATTTTGTTTATCGCTTGAACTCATGGCTGGAGCCAGCTTGAAAAAAAAAACTCACCAATTTCAAAAACTTTGTACGTAACTTGGCTGGTTCTTTGATATACGGAAAAAAATAAGCTGGATCTCAAAGAACGAACAAAATTACTGTCCAGGGTTTAAAATTTTCAGTTGGAACGTCAAGAGAGAGAAGTTTTTCTTTTGGATGCTAAAAAAACTAAGAAGAGAAACAAGACGATTTAAACATGTTCACCTTCCCCATAGTCACCTCACTGCGCTGCTACGTGTGCAATTCGGACGAAAACTCGGAATGTCTAGATCCGCCGCATAATTTCACCGAGGAAGAGTACCGGGACAACCGGACCATCCCCGGACGGTTACTGCAGGAGTGCCCAGCTAAGGACGAAGAGGGACGCGCGCCCCACTGTAGGACTCAGTATCTTCAAGGTAAGCCATGCGATACTGACGATCGGGCCTCCGATTTGGTTAGGAATTTATGCTCCTTGTTTTCTGCTTCATTTTTCAATATCCAAAGTACTTGGTGGCAGCGTGCCGGACTCTTTTCGCCTGTGGCGCGAGTGTGGCTACACACCGCAGCCGACGGACTGCTACAAGTTCAGCAACGGTGGCCACAAGGAGCGTGTCTGCAAATGCGAAACCGACGGTTGCAACAGTGCTCCGCGTCCGCCGCCAACGCTTGCGGAAATACTGTTTAGCAATGATCATTAATCGCTGTTAGGGTGGAATAAAAATCTCTGAGTGGCTCGATCGAACGAGAATTCAATTCGACTTTTCATTCAGCTTTCCCGCCCATGAGCGGACTACGAGGACGCAGGGTTGATCAATACGCCGCTTTTTGGCACCTTACATCTATCGTCTACTCATTTTCCAGGCTCCAATTCTTGCTCCTCCTTTCCACACGGGATTCATCTGCACGCTCATCAGCAATTCAAATTCGCCGTTTGCGCCCTACCACGACGTCAAAGGTGTTCGTTTTGGTTCTTCTCGTTCCATGGTGGTATTTTGTTTGCCCAGAGTAATGGCTTTGTCCTATACCCTAACGACGCTTACCAAGGCGAGTGAAATTTAAGTAACGCTATCGAAATGCCACTAGTGAGGGGTTTTTCCTTGTTTCAAATTTTCCTCCAGCAGGAAGAGGTCGCAAGGGAATGCCGATTAGCATCTCGCGGTGCGATTTGTTTATTTTGCTTTACCACCGCACACGGTTTCGCGACGGAAGATAAATTGCAGCGGTTGATGATTGGAATTGAAAAATGGCGAAGAGTATGTGTGCACTTATTACTTTTTTCGACGCCATTTTCGTGTGCTCTAAGGAGCGTTGTTACGCATTTCGGTACAGAGTTTCGTTCAGGTTTATTTTCATGTCATTATGCCATCCGAATCCTAACCGGGAGGGATTTAAAATGCAGACATGTACAAAAGCGCCGGCTTCGAAGGTTGATTATGTAACGGAGCGAACATTGGAATGGTTCGAAAATGGGTAGTCTTTGCGAATTGCGACCAAAATAGATGAAAGAAAGGCAAGTTGCAGCAATAAGTCATCAAGCCAATAAACTCTAAAGCGGTGAATTCTTTATTGTGCAAAAGAAACGAGTATTTTACCCTTAAATGAAAGTTCTTAGTAGAATCTTATGATATGTTTAGAATCGAATCTTATGATCGTTTTACGTTAGAGCAAAAATTTTACATCACTTCTTTATGGAAATTATCAAGTGAAAAAGCTTCCGCATACATATCATACCACGAAGCTGCTATTTCGATTTTGTTAGGTTAAAATGTAACTGCTTTTTTGAAATTTGAAATTCGAAATTTCAATATTATTTTCTAAACTAACATTGTGCAAATTACCATATTTATTAAAAAGAAGTGATTTATTTTGATTGTGCCTAGGCAATCTACAATGTTCTTATCGTGCTTTCTGTGTTAAGAGTAACTTAAGAAATGTTACTCTTTCGTACCAGTTTGCCTAACAGTGACGGTTGAAAACAATCTTCTACACGACCCATTAATTATCACACTCTGTTGTATCAACCTTCCTGTAGTTTTAACACCTAACCAAAAACTAACTCATTATCATCTTTCTGCCCTTCTCCTATCCAATTAACACCTCTTCAATCCGCTGCTCCGAAACAAATCCACGAAATAGGAAACAATTTCCGATGGGTATGCAAATTACTTCATGTTTTTGGGCAACTTTTCACAATCAGTGAGGTGGATTTTGGTGGCTTGGTGGTTGTAGGAACGGCCTCTAGTGCTTTGGTGCGTGACATGCTGTAGTTTCAGTCGGTGGCCTCGGGGTAAGCATTCGAAGTGTATTTCCGCAGTTTCCAGCGATCCGATGCAACTAGTTCATAATTCGGTGCAGGAACGCGTTACAGGTGTAGGCGGTCTTCATGACCTGAAAGTGCGGGATAGTTTTGTGTTTTGCAATTAAGTTTTGGAGGCCACCCCCTGGGGGCATAAATTCTCCGATAAGAGAGGACTCACGGAATGTTGCTGATGGTTGTTTAATTGACCGATCGTGCAAAAAACCCCGCCCCGATACTTACCACCGTAAACACCTGATAGGAAAGGTACCCAAATCCTCCGATGCTGAAACCGTAGTTGCGCTGAGCATTGCCCAACATGAACAGGACGTCACGAAGGTGCCGACGGTTCCAAAGCTGGTACCACCGGTTCGAGTACACCCCGTTGCAGAACTCGGCCGATTTGCTGACCACGAGCTCGCCGCAGTAGCAGAAGAGCCACATTTTGCTGACGTTCGTGAGCAGCATCCCGTACGAGCCGTTGTTTCACTTGAGCTGAATGTGAAACAACGACACACAGATGTGTCCGATGGAGCAGAGTGTTTGCATGAGGTATATCTCCCGGTATACGAAGGAGCATTCCGACAGGAACCTTTACGAAGGGTAGCGATTAAACCAAGAGTTTAATTAGAAACCCTTGCGTTACTTACTCCGAGAGGCGAGTGTGTGCCTCAAAAATCTTCCGAATCAATTCTCCCTGCTCGGCATCTTCATCTGGACTTTGGAAGACATGAAATTCAGATCAAGGTAAGAACCACAAAGCAAACAGTAAACGTAGTCTCACTTCTGTCCGATGCGTTTTAAATACTCCAGCATTATCTCGATTTGGGAAGCGGAGTAACATACAAAAAGGTAGAATGGTCCGTCCAGTCCGATAAAAACAATCGCCACCCAATGCAGCTGAACGATCTGCAGGATATAGTTGGCCAGATACCAGGGATGCTGGTGGTAGTCAAGAAATGGAATCGCGTAGCCTATCGGGAGGACATGATTGCCAAGTTCTCCAGCCAGAACCGGGTAGATCAGCAGCATCGTGCATGTAGTCAGGTACGATATAACTGTCACATATAGAAGTTTTCTGTACAAAACCAGAAATAAGAAATAGTTTATGAAAATAGAGACCCAGTACCTCTAAGGGATAAGTATCAGAAATAATTCAGATTATAAGAGGTTATTGAAAGAAATATTTTTGTAAGATAAATGTTAAGTCTCTTCTAGTACTCCTACCTCGCCAAACGCTGGTATTTGTCGCAAATGGCAGCCTCCGTCGGTGCGCTCCGGTAGCTCCGATCGCTCAGCACCGTCTGGAGCATCCGTTGAACATGCTGCCGTCGGCGAACCATTCCAACTATTTTCAACAGCACCTCGACACCAGCCAGAAACGCTGACAAACTCAGGATAACCGTGTCCAAGTCATGCAGGTGGTGTAAAAAGTGGAAAATCACTACCACGATTGCGATCGACATATCGAGCATGTGGAAGGTGAAGAATGGTCCTGCCATGTAGTCATCGTCGAAGATGCGCAGAACTGCCACCTTGAGGAACCAATGAAATACACCGTAGATCTTACGATAACCCTGCTCACTGTCGTCGGGTTGCACTGGCGTTTTGCGAGGGGAAAACATTTCTGCCGATCGAGGGAAAGTTTTCAGTCTTAAAGAAGCCCGTATAACTGCTGTCTCTCAACAATAACCTGTACTTTAGGAATGCCACAGCAGAGTAGTTCTCTGGAATAGTTAGGTGTCCATGACTTGGCTCACTGTGGTTCAATTATTTCTAACGTCGTGGTCGATTACAGGACGTAGATTATGTATGGGAAATAAAACTACTCTATTACTCTAAAGTACTCCAAAACATAGCTTTTTTCATATTCCTTGGTTTGAAATGGCAAATGTAATTTGACGGCACCCTTGCCAATGTTTATCTTGAGGGCCTTTTAAATATTGATTTCATCGGACACTATCTACCCAACGAACCACTTTGGGTAAAATTATCCCATTATGAATACATCCTTGCACTTAAACTCTGGATAGCTAAAACAAATCATTCGTGTGAGTGAAAGCAGTGGGCGTTTCATTCTCCATTGCAAAGGAGCGAAAGAGGTCCTTTTCTCCATCCCGTTTGTCCATAAAACGATCATAGATAGCGTGGAGTAACGCAATGAGTATTTATGGACACCCGGCTCATTTTACGGCCCAATCCGAACAGGCGCCATGTGTCGGATAACACAAGTGGTTTGGAGAAACCAATTCCTTTCGTTACTATCTATCAAGAAAGAAAATATATTGCATGTCCTACTTCTTGATTGAACTTCCGCCATTCCTTCGAAGCATTACTATTGTGTTGAGTCCATCGGGAAAAGATGTGCTGAATATGAATATATTTTTTAAATTAATATTTCAAATAAATAAGTAAATTTGAGAATAAAATTTGTCATTTGAACCGGACAAAGTGTTTTTTCAGAGCGAAAAGTGTTCATTATTAGTGATATGCAATGTGCTTTAAACAAAATAACATCAAAAATTAATTTTAGTTTATGGTACAGAAGTATATTAAAAGAAAGATACCTCACGAAAAATATTGCATTTTTCATTAAAAAAGTTTTGTTCGAGTAGATTCAGTATGCGAATAAAGCTACAATAAATACTTGCGTGGATATTAGAATGTTCTTGTCAAGTAAACGCATGAGCTCTTCTGAACTAGCAGAACCAAGGACGAACGACATTCGGACACTCTTTTCGGCACTTCCGAGTACACTACGAAGGTGGTTGGTGAATATTTAATCTCACATTTCCCGCTCGATTTATGATGTTCGTTACGGGATAATTAAATAAACCCTGGGTCTGCATCTTCTCCTCTGCACTGACCTGAGCAATATTCCGAACAGCAAAATTCGATGCAGCAAGGAAAGGATGGCAAAGTGTGAAAAAGGCTTTCAGCAGGATGTGTGTTCAGCTCAACTTCTTATGCTTGTAGTACACTGCACTATTTCCCAAGAAAACCCAATTAGAAGCACCTGCCTCTCAATAAGCAGCACAGCCTTTGGTTGTACATTAATTCTCCGAATAGAGAACGAGAGAAGAAACGGTAGAACAATAGAGAAACAGAAGAAACATAAAAAAAGAAAATTGTGAATCTCTCTACCTTTATTAAAACACATAATTCGTCTGCGTACAATATTTAATCAAAGAAAAAATAGGAACTAACCACTACTTTTCCATACGTTTTATTGGTTAAAAAACTATTTTAAACTGGATAAAAAAGATATTGAACGGAAAAAATTTATACACTTTGGAAACTTGTTTTAATCACGAATTTAGTCAACTTATAAAGCGAAAGTAAAGCTTATCGAAGAAGATGAAGTAGCATTTGAAGCATTTAAAGACAGAGAAGAACGTTTTCAATGTTTCACAATGAGGAATTAATTCTAAAACAATGCGAGGGAAACCAAAAGGATGTCATGTGACTATTAACAGGATTAAAATATAGGATACTCAAAAACAAATACTCTTTGTTTGAAATGACAAACATACCTGTATTGCAGGAGAAAACTTGTCCATAGAAATTGAACAGATAGGATGCATAATTGCATTATATCATGCATAATTTTGAGGCCAATAGTCCAATATTTTTACTGCATGACTATGAAACAAAGAAATTACAATTTGGCTCCTTACGAAAATTTTACTCTCAATCAGCCAAATTACATTAACGCATGTAAAGTGTGGAGCTCTTTCTAGTGATTATGCTCCTGTTTCGATGCATCCATTGTGGCCCTACGAATTTATCTATTCTATCCCTAACCCTTCAGCAAGTGCGTTCCGTATAGAAGAGCTACAAGTGCGACCGGGATTGAGATTATTCCACAGACAATGGCTTCCAGCAGCAAAAGTAGAGTAACATTCTGCTGCATGCTTTCAACTTTTGCAGTAAAATGAATTTAGTGCATGCTCCGGAAACGAGACCATAGCGCGAAAGTTTGAAACGGGAAGCGGTAGGAAAAGCCATCCCGTGGAAAATTCCATTCGCACAGCGATAATTAAATGGAGCCCTGTGTGTAGATGAAATTTTAGAAACACTCCACTCTCTTTCTCGTCCGGGTAGCGAAACCGTAAAACTTTGGTTGGCAGGAAAATGTAGTTAGGTTGGATGAAATTTTGAGCAAATTTTCCGACTTTCCGGTGGTTGGCCGAGGGGTCAGGGAGCGAGTTCATTTTCCTAATCACTGAACTGAAATTTGCCACTTTCCAGCCAGCTTCGGCGGCGCGCTTGATTACGCATGATAATGTACTTTTTGAACGTTGGCCAACTATTTGGTTTTTGTTTCAGGTCATCTGTTCCACGTTCATGTGGAGTTAGCTAGTGCAAGGACAATTAAAAATCGACCCAAGGGTTTGGAAAGTCCACCCGGAGTGAGTGGTGATCAATTTAAACTTTCCTTCGATATTTTTAAAACCGATGTTAGACTCTTCGCTCCCAAAAGTGATGCACTTCCATAAAAGTGCAGCTTATAACATTTTTTTCTTTCCGTCTTTCGTGGAAATGGTATCGGTAGATGGTCATTTTCTTTTGTATTGCATTGCATTTGGTCTCGAAGAAAACCCAGCGGCAAAAAGTCTCATCGATCACCCACCATCAACGTCCGGTTGCCCGCCGTAGAACGGGAGTGGAACCGAACAGAAAAGAAGATTTATCTATCCTTCGTCGCTCCCGGAATTCCCGGGCTCGGTTTGTTTGTTTGTCCTCCGAAACACCGACACACGGAAGCTCGTAACGGTCGGTCCGAATCACTGTTGCTTTGCTGTTTTGCACCGCGAAATGGAACCCGCACCGAGCCGGTAATAACGGAGTCGGAAAATGAAAAGGGGATGGAAAAACGTCCCAGAACGCAGCTATGACGGCACGGACGATGGCGGGATGAAAATAAAAGTTTGTGGGCGCCATCGTGACGCATCAAATCTGCCATTTTCGCCAGAACGGCGCCGACATGACGCCGCCGACACGACCTCGACCACCAGCGCCACCAACACCAAGCCGTCAGCGATGCGATGTTCCGTTTTTATTCTCCTCCTCTTGGGGGCACACTTTCCACAGTCGCACAGTGGACGGATGCTGCCGAAGTTGGCGACTTTTTGATTGCCGTTGGCGTTGCTTAACCCTCCCTCCCCGTTGATGGAAAGGGTGTGCGGAAAACCCCTACTCGGCCATGACCAAACCAGATCCCGAATACGAAAGGCAACGATTGGTCCACTCGTACGGAATACAATATATTTAATCACATCAGGAAAGCTTTTCATCTCGTCCGGAGGGGAGAAATCCGGTCGGGAAAATTGTTAAAGAAAGCACGACGGCTCTTTTTCGAAGTGAATTCTAATGACCTCACTGGGAATGGACGACACCAGGCAGACAACACGGACGGTGCAACAAATTGAATGTTCCGAACTGATTTTCCATGGGGCACCGAAAGGAAACGCAAAATTTGTGTCAAGAAACCCTCAACTACAGAGGCACGATTTTCCCGTACCGGTTGCGAACCGGTTGTAGGCCTCGGTCCTTTTTAACCGCTAGTGAAACCGAAATTTGATATTCCGATGGCATCCTTTGATTTTGTCCTCCCCCGGGTTAAAACTTTTCCGAGCTCATGAATGAGATATGGCAAACCGTGGGATGGAAACGCAACCAAACTCGCAGACGGAAGTAAATCGCGTACTACAGTGAAATGGATGCTTCAAAAGTAGGAGGAGAAAATAAGAGCAGTTCTATCTTTTTCAAAAGAAAATTGCTTCCCATTACGGGATCATAAAAGAAACGGGTCAATGTTTTCAAAACTGTAGAAAAGTTTTCTGCTACCAGTCTGGTTTCTTGTTTGCCCTGACGTAAGGAAACAGTGTTTCACAATCGAAAATAAGATTTGTTTGTTATTTAGAACCCAATGTTCTGGATAATTTTTATTGAATCGCTTCACTAAATTGTAAAACGTACTGAAAATAACTAAACTGTCCATATGGCAAAAATAATGTTTTTGATAGAAAGACATAACATTTCAATTGTAATTAAATTGAAAAATACTGTAGCGCAAGATCAAGAAACATTCTGCACCGGAAACGGAACCAACCAGACGCGAACAAACAATCAACCGAACAATCCTTCTCTCATCCTCGGACAGAAACGACAAAACGTAACCGGGTCATCACCGGGAACTCTTCTCACTTATGATGGATTGAAGGATAGGGATATTTTCTAACGGAAAAATGGTCCATCTCATCTTTTTAACACCTTTCAAACTTTTTCCTAGCTTCCTGGTAAACTTTTATCATGTTTTGAGTGATGTGAGGAATTTTATTTTGGTAAAAATTTCCACTCCTCGCTGCATCGATGGTGGCATCAACCAGTTGATTGTGTTTTGCTGGTGTATAAGCAATTTTTCTGCCGAATTCAGTTTGTTCTGTTCGAGGTCAGCAAATTTTTCTTAAGTGCGTCATGGACTGCTCAAAATGCAAACAAAAATCAAACATATCAACTGTGAGGGTTTTTCATTTATATGCAGAGATGTAAAAGAAATGATGACGAGCGCGTCCAATATTTTTTATGGAAGAAGGGTTTAAGCGACAGATTGTTTTTTTTTTTTACTTTTCCTTCCCATAGGACATTTGTCCAACGTCGGGGTTGAAATGGGATTTATCTGCAAGGAAAAGCGTCTACAATTGTTTCGCTGCTGTTAGCAATTTTCCGCCGTTGTCTTCATCGGTTTCAGCATTGATGGGAAGCGACGACCATAAAACACCAGTACGAAGGGGAAAAGTGTGAGTTGTTCGATATTTGCCGTTGTCCGTGGAAAACCCGATCCCGAATCAACAAAATGACGTTGGAAAACCGATTGGTAATAGCGGCGTCCAAGGCCACCTTCTTTGATGGTCCTGGGTGCAAGCATTGGGTAGGGAAGGGAAATTGTTTTTCTCGCGACGTTTTTCTTCCTTCCGAACAACAACCGCTGTTGACGTTACCGATCGCTTTCGACCGCACAATCGTGGCACAGTCTGAGTCCGGAATGGCTTCAACAATTTTCTTCCCTTCTGTTGACTTTTCCGTGCAACCGACGAATCGATATGGTTTCGGATTACAGAATCCTGCCTTTCATCTTGTCAACGCCCTCGCGTACCAACCTTCCGATGCGAATACGGTACACGGGCACAAGTTTTAATTGGATTGGAAAAGACGAAAATTGTCTTCTTCTTACGGCGGGTCCGGCATTTTTCCGCCTTAACCGTTGCAAATGTCTGCGGTTAGCCTTATTTTCGTTTGATTAAGTTTTTTGGTGAAAATAAATATTCAGTAGCCATTGTTTACGACAGACGGTGTTATCGTACGATCGATTGGTTTATGCGAGAGAAGGGAAGCTAACCGAAAACTTCTCCTGTCTTTCCAGTAATTTGAAGTTTCAAAAAAAAGTGTGAGAGAGATTGGAATAAATAATTAAACAATTTGATTTAGTTGGATAGTGTATGACAGTTTTCACAAATTACTTTAACGTACAAAAATAAATTATTCACTTTGTTGCAAGTGGCAACATTTAAAATGCACAAAAAAGCCTCAACAAATAAACAAGCAAACAGCCAACATCGTTCGAACCAAAAACTTGTTCAATCCTTCAATATATTGAAGCAACTTACTTGAGTTTATATTCGAGCAATATCCTTGTAAGATATCCTGAAACGTGGTTAAGTATTTCGAGAACATAGCGTGAACATTGACCAATTCAATAACCATTTTCGTACCAACGAACAAAACCATTCGCTTGAAGTGGCCTGCGGCAGCAAAGCCAAGAGGAAGATGCAATTTTGATAGCTCTTGTTCTCTCGAGACAGCGCCTTTTACGGCCAACTGCGCTTAAAATTACAACCGAGCGTTGCAAAAATATTGCCGACGAGAAAAGAGGTTGACAGAAAAGGCAGTACGGGTGAGTAAGCCTCATTCCCTTCGGTCGGATAATTTGTCCTCCCGAAAGTATGGCCATCGTTCGGGTCTCGGGAAAAATGGTTAACTTCGTTGGCTAACTGCCAGCACGATGTAACACAAGTAGTGACTGGTAGTGACGTCGGATGTTGTGAACCCACGAGTAGTGGTGTTTTGTTTTGTTCTGCTTTGTCATCTTCAAGGATCGAGTAGATTCGTGCTGGCAGGACCAGACAAACGGGCCCGCATAAGTCGTTGGTACCTGCATCGAAAGCAAATAGAATGAACCATCCATTGCATTGCTCTCGAGCAGCTATGCTGTAGGATCGTTTTTTGATCATAAAATTTGTCTGACGTGTTCCTCAGTTGCTCAGCGCAGCGAGGAAAATTCGATTCCACGCGATGATGCATCACACAAAACCCGTAAAACCTACACAACACTAATGGGATTGATAGAGCGTTGGGATGGAGTTTTCCGTACTTTTTCTGTACAGTTTCGTTATCTTCTCTGCTTCGATGTCATTTGGAAGACCAGGAAGGATTTTCCTAGACTCTGTTTTCTCGGAAGCAAGGCGAAATTCCGTTCGGTTCATAGTTTTCCACTGCAGAGGTCGGTAAGCCAAGCACGATCCACCCTCTCGCTATTTTCCATTTTTCAGGAAAATAGTAAACCTGATTGATGTTCTCACAATTGCAACTTTGAAGCGGTTCGTCTTCTGAATGAAAACATTCGAAGCGACAGGGAAAATTCCGCGTTGCACATAGAATTTCCTTGTGTTGCATCTTCTTTGTAGTGGCTTGCGGTTACACGGACCAGGCTGTTGATGGAAAAAGAAAATAAAATTGAAAAACGCCGGCAAATGCTGATGCATTCTCGTGCGTGGGAGGGTGGAGAAAAACGAAAATTTGCATTGGTAGGAAAATTCAATTTTCGACTTTTCGGCGCTGGTAGCACGGCGTTTCCTGTCTGGGAAGTTGTTGAAGTTTAAAATAAAACCGACAAAAAATACCACCCCAGTTACACACAACGTCCGTTATCGTGAACTTGTGGCGCAATTTTATTTTTCACGCTCAAGGCTAGGGCTAAAGGAATAACAAGCCTCCCAAAAAGGACTACATTATCGTTTAGGTTCACGTTTTTTCCTTATTTTTCCTATTTAAATTCGTTGGGCTTTTTTTCGTCTTTTATTGGCGTTGATAGGTTATTTTTCGAAATAATTTGACAAACGAACATAAGTTAAAAATATATAAAAATAAAAACACATACATTTTACCAATCAATACCCTGCACTACAAGCGCTAAGGATATGTTTGTTTGTAGGGAGGGAGATAAAATCTCTTTTATAATCCACCATCTTTTTTTCCTGCGTGTAAGATAACACCATCACCACCATCATTAGTGAACGAAAAACGATGGCAATTGATTGTCTTATTTTGTCGATTCCATTATATATTACGTTTCGGGAAAGTAAATTTCCCTCTCCAAACTCCCTGCGCTATTGAACGTTCTTTTGCTTGCCGGTCAGATTTTCCCTCACGTGCTTGCGTTTTCATGCAGGTGTTCAATCGAAACTCGGCGAATCTTGTGTAAACCACATTCTTTCGTTTCTGTCTGCCGTTTTGTTTTTCTCTGCTCTCCGGGCAAAGTATCAATTCTCGTTCAAGGAGATTGTTATGTATGAGATTCGCGTCCGATTCAGTGCCCTGCAGAGCGCTCTTTTCCGACCGACGAAGACCCTTCGTTAACGGTTGTGTTTGATCTTTTATTTTTTAAAAAGGTGGTGATTAGAATTCCACACCCACGTACAATTGAGTTACACCATCGTTACGCTGATTGTGGAAAAGGATGACATCCTTTAAGGTGAGAATCCCAGTTACTCATCGTGCCAAAGCGCTCACTGCAGCCACCTGGCCCGCCGGTGTTGGTGTTCGGGAGTTCATCCCGCGTCGTCGTGATACTCGTGCTCGTCGCCGCGCATCGTTTTCCACCACTACTCCTGTCCGTTCCACAACAGCTGGCCACACACACACACATACACCTGCACTACCGAGATCGCGCACCGATTCCACCGTGCTCAACGGGACTTTGGAACTCGCTAGCATGACGCTAGTTGAAGGACCTCTGCCCAGCACCTCCTATAGTCGCAACACTAGCCGTCCTGTTACATCTACATTACACCAAACCACGCTTGACCGCTTTTTTCAATAATGAACGGAACACACTTCAGTCGCTTCAAAACACCCGCACGCAACAGCACGTCAATTCACAAAGTAAAAACCTTTCGGCATATTAACAGAATGTCCGCGGACTGAGGACTAAAATTACCGACTTCCGACTGGCTCTTACTGAAGTAAACTATGATATAATTCTGCTCACGGAGACATGGCTTGACAGGACCATTCCCACTGCTCTTTTTTCGAACGATGGTTATAGTTTTTATCGGTGTGATAGAAGCCAAGCAAATAGTGTTCACTCCCGTGGTGGAGGCGTACTGATTGGCTGTTCTAAGGATCTCCTTTCACAAGAAATTTCGCTCACCACAAGTACACTTGAAATGGTCTGCATCAAGATTCGCACGACCAATGCTTTTATATGTATTGCTCTGGTGTACATTCCGCCGAATCATGCTAATAATAATGCCACGATATCCACACTCATTGAGGAGGTTAATGCAATACTTGCCAGCCTACAAGAAAACGACATGTTTTTTCTAATCGGTGACTTTAATCAACCTGAAATTACATGGATTCCACCTAATGGCAGCTCAGTGATCACCAATACGCTTCTATCTTCAATTATGCACTACGATCCCGTTCCTCGGACGCTGACTAACTTCACCTTTGTTGATGGGATTGCTAGCAGTGGTGTCTTCCAGATCAGCGGTGTGAAGAACCAGTTAGGGCGTCAGTTGGACCTAGTTTTTACCAACTTGACGGCTGTTTCTGCTACTTCATCGATTCTAGTCTGTGACGCACCTATACTGGCCATCGATACCTACCATCCTGCGCTCGAATTGTCGATCTCTGCTAGAGTTAATACTCAACCGAGCAATGCCGATCATGCTCGACGTTTAAACTTCTCTCGCGCAAATTTTGCTGAATTGGGAAGACTTATTGCTTCAATTGGTGCTACCTTCGACTGCTCGAGCTACATAAGCGTCAATGATGCGGTTGCAGATTTCGTCAATCGTTTGTGTCTACTATTTGATGAGCATGTTCCGTACTCGCAACCGAGACCCTCTCCTCCATGGGGTAATGATCGTCTTGACCGGCTACGCAAGGATCGATTCGCTGCCCTTCGACGAAATCGGAGAGTGCGTAGCGAAGACTCTAAGAGACGGCTGTCTTATGCTGCGAACATGCATCGTACTTATAATCGTTTCCTTCATGACAAATACCAGACATCGATGGAGCGTAAGCTGTCATCCCGCCCTCGTGATTTCTGGAAATTTGTTAATAGCAAGAGGCAGTGTAATTCGATTCCGAACGTTGTATCTTACAATAACACCGTTGGCTCGTCAGACATGGAAATTTCGGAAATCTTCGCCACGAGATTTCAAGATGTATTTACTGTTACAACACCTGACCCGTCATCTATTGCCGATGCCTTAAGTAGCACGCCTTCCGATGTTATAAATTTGTTCGATCTTCACGTTGACGCGGCCTCTGTGGCCACCTGTATCAGAAGGCTGAAACCATCCACCAACCCTGGCCCTGACGGTATTCCGGCGATCGTATTGATCCGTTGCTGTGATGTTATTGCACCTATACTGGCGGATATATTTAATGCCTCCCTGCAAACTGCCACCTTTCCTGATGTGTGGAAGTCAGCCTGGATGACGCCCATCCACAAAAAAGGGGATCGTTCTTGTGCGTCCAATTACCGCGGGGTCTCGTCACTTTGCGCCTTATCAAAGGTTTTTGAACTTCTGGTTTGTGACGCCCTCATGAGAGCTTCTTCGAGCTACATCAGTTCAACACAGCATGGGTTCGTCCCAAGACGATCAACTATCACGAACCTCACTGAATTCGTCAGCTTTTGTAAGCGCAGTCTGGACTCCGGCACACAGGTGGACGCAATCTACTTGGACATCAAGGCTGCCTTTGATACTGTTTCGCACAACATACTGCTGGCGAAATTATCCAAAATTGGCCTTCCTGACAACATGGTGCGATGGATACAATCCTTTCTCACTGACCGGTCGTATCGTGTTAAGGTCCGTTCTTGCTTGTCCCGAAACATGTCGTGTACTTCAGGAGTCCCTCAGGGTAGTAACCTCGGGCCTCTACTGTTCCTGTTGTACATCAACGATGCTGCGCTGCTGCTCTCTGATCACAATGCTCTATTTTTTGCTGATGATGTCAAGTTGTTCCGTGCAGTTAGGGATCTTGACGATTGTAGGGATCTTCAAAAGGCCTTGACAGTTTTTAGTGCCTGGTGTAATTTTAACGCGTTGTCCCTGTCTATAAATAAGTGTCGTGTTTTGTCGTTTTCTCGATCCAGGGTCCCTGTCTCGTCTGACTATCAGTTGGACAATAGTGTTCTGGATCGTGCCGAGTCAATGTGTGATCTTGGTGTTCTACTTGACAAGCAGCTCAGTTTTAGGCCTCATATCGAAAATGTGTTAAGCAAGGGAAATCAACTGCTAGGTTTAATTTTTCGCTTGACCAAGAAATTTCGAGACCCACTTACTATTAAATTGTTGTACTGTTCAATCGTGCGTCCGATTTTAGAATATGCTAGTGTTGTTTGGTGTCCCTCTGCCGCCATTTGGTCTTCAGCGAATTGAAAACATTCAAAAAAAAGTTACTCGCTATGCTATCAGGCTGCTTCCTTGGAGACCGGAGGACATCCTCCCTTCGTATGAGGCTAGGTGTTTGTTACTAGGGCTACAACAATTGTCTTCGCGCCGTAGGTCTGCTCAGTGTTTATCGTAGCAGGACTGATTAACAACCACATTGACGCCCCCAACTTATTGAGCGAGATCAACCTTTCTGCGCCTTCTAGAAGTCTTCGGCCCCGGCAGCTTCTAACAACTAGTCATTTTCGAACGAATTTTGGACAATCTGAACCACTAAATGCAATGCAAGCTATTTTTAACGAGTATGCTGATCTCTTTAATTTTAACATGTCCCAAGCCAGTTTTCGTGACTCTTTGCGTGCGCGTATGGTTTAATTCTGTTTAATTGTTTTACCTAGTTCATAAGTGCGTGTTCATGTAGACCTTTATGTCCGATGGACTAAATAAATAAATAAACAATATACATTATATCGCACATTACAAAAATGTATGCTTTATGTTCACTTCATCGTTGTGAAAATGAATTGCGCCAAATGTTGCTTTACAAATTGATAGCGCTCTACTTTTTAGAGTGAGTTTCTATTTAAAAAAAAACAAAAATTTATTTGTTTCATTTAAATGTTGATTCGTTATGCAATTAAAAACCATACTTTTGAGATTGATTATAATACATGCTATCACTATGATTTTATATTTTATTCGTTTACAAAAAATCATGTTTTAAAGAAGATTCTCTTAAACAGAAAACTACTGATAACCCCTAATCAGAAGAAGATTTAATTCATTGTGGTTTCGAGGTTACGCACGTGCTTCTCACCGTTTCCCTGTGAAATTTTGCAGTAAATCAAGGCATTTCCCCAATGACACCGCGTTGTGATAACGACAAAGAATTCGTTTCATATTCATGATTTCGTTAGCATACACTATTTATCTGTGCGTAGGAAAACCCGGCTCGTCCTACGAGGGACCAGGCCATTTCCACGTGCGTTGATGATAGTGATTACTCAATTTGCCCTATAAATCACTTCATTTGATCGCACAACTTCATTTGTCCTTAAACCAAAGGAACGGTTGGTGTCTTTTTTTTATTTCACCCAAAAAAGTGGTCAACCACTTGACTCCGGCAACACTAATGTGCTCCCGAAGGGTTTATGATACCCTTCAGGGATTGGGTATCATCACACAACTTATTGGGATATTTCACAAGCACAACAAAACTCCGCAAGCAGTGGTGGAGCTTGTAAGGAGTACAGTGTGAAAAGGTGTGGAAGTTCTACCCCCGATATTTACATTTTAACGATAACAACCTGGGCTGGTAAAAGTCACAGAATGTAATGTGTTTGTCCAACCCGATGCCTTTGAAACCTGATTAAGGGTGGTAATCATCCCACGAACTCTGCGGAAACACGTAACAGGGACTCTAGGGAACGCAAACTTGCGAAAGAAAAGGGAACGAAAGTGGGACGCCAACTGTGTCCACTTTCCCAGCGCCAGTCTATTGACCTCGACCCGAGGTGGGTTCGATTCTGGAGCACCGGTTTCTGGTTCAGTAAATTCGAGCTGGTCACGCGAGGCTTCCCGAGAACCGGTCTAGAAAACGGGATCGGATGTGGACGGTTACAGCAGTGCGCCGTCACTCCAAACATCGCAAACAGCGAACTAGGCAGCTGGCCAAGGTCCTGCACCTACCCTTACCCTTCGCGGCTGATAGTGAAGTTTGGTCGCGTGGAAATGTTAACGGCGCTATTAGCGGTTCGTAGAGATGTCAAGTGTAACGGTTCTATTTATAGCGTCCATTCACACACGACGCACACGTACGAAGGAAGCCGGGAAGCACGATAGAGTACACTTTTCATACCACCAACGAAAGGTTAAAGTAAGCCTTTCCGCCGTTGCCTACTTTAAGGTTTAAAGAAGTTTAAACAAGCTCCAGTGGGGCTGAGAAAATCAATTCTCCAAGCAGTCTGATTCGTTGGCAGGAAGTTCCTGTCCAGGTGGAAAGTTTTTCCCGCCATTACTGACACCAAGGGAAGCATTGTGTGTGTATACGCTAAATTGTAGCAAACCTGCAAATGCAACACCCGATGATGGTATGATTAGCAAGAACGTACCGGACGTTTCGGTAAAGTCAGTAAAGTTTGTTGATAGCAGTTTATAGTCTTGAAATCGAATCACATCGATCAATGTTTTCCTTCAAACACTTACTGTGTGTTTGTGTGCCTGCAAAATCGTTGATTAGACTAAACTGCTCCATGAATCATATTTGATTGGCGTTCTTCGTCATGCAACTAAATTTAGTTCTTTTATCAAGCAAAAAACAGAAAGTGATAAATCTTAGAAAAACACTCGTGATAAGTTTAAACCCTCAAAAAGTCATGTTTTAGTAACAAATGTATGGCCGCAGTTTTACAACATGATGTTTTCAACATTCTAATTCCATGAATAAAGTTAAAGTGTGTAGAAACTCTTTCCGAAAACTAATTTTTGGATCCAATGATAGCCGGGAATGACTTTTGATCGTTTTGCTAAGATTTTTACTATGCAGCAAATAACTTTCTACTCATGATTTAAAAAATTTACTAATTTGGTAAACAAAATTTGCTTTTACAATGGATAACATAATTTTCCGCAAATTTAATAAACTGCTTGTGCTAATATGATTACTCGAATAAATCGATTCTCAAACATAAATGGACTGCTTTGAATTTGTTTGAAAACTAATTAAGTAAAATAATTCATTAGGTTTCATTAACACATAATAAACGTTACAGTAAAACATAGCTGAGCTGTGAAAATATTTCGAATTCGTAGCGCACACACAAACCGCAAGCACGTGGTTCTGATTATGGTTCAACAATCCGAGCACAATACGAGTTCCGTACGCGCAATCAGGTGATTAAAATCATAAATCTCGTTAAAGTCAGCGCATTGACTTTGATTGAGCGACTGGGGAGGCTTTCGACCGTTCGCCACCCGTGTATCATCCCCTTACCATCCAGGAAAAAGGGGGAACGGGGGAGATGGTCATTTTCCACCCGGGAACGGGTCCCCGAAAACGTGAATGTTTTTTGGCGGAACTGGCAAACACCAGCATTGTCATGCTCGCTCCCAATCGGCCGGCTGAAAGGTGTTGGCGATATTAATTCCGATTATGTGTCGAGGAATTATGGCGCCCCCTTGCCCCTTTTTCCTCCAACCGCGTGGTCAAGTAGAATGGAAAAAGGGTGTGCCGCGCAAGGGTAACGCGAACGTGGCCACACCACGGTGGAGGTTTGGCGTTGGGACATTTTGTACCGCTTGATGCATTCAACCACCTTTCAAAGGCATGAAATGGGTTTGGGCGGTGGTGGTGAGGGTGACCCTGAAACAGGATGGGGTCGAGAGAAAAGCTTCCCGTTGACATTGCTATGATTATTTTAACGAGCGTTTTTCATGCAACGGTTCAGGGGAAGGAGCTGTTCTAATGGGGTCTACCAGCGGAACTGTCAGTTTACGCCAAAGCGTGACTGTTTTCGATTCAACATGATTGTCATCTTGTTTTGTGGTGTATTTTTTCGATCTGTTTTTATCAATTTAATTGGATTGCATGAGCACTGTTTAAGGGGGCAATAAGCTGTAAATTGCTTGCTGTTTCTTACTTTTTACTAAACGACATTGCAAGTTATTTACTCTAATTATTCATTTCACTTCATTTCATAGTTTATTTGAATTATTATCACATTTAAAATTATGTACTTGGCTGCTGAAAAACAAACTTTTAACTTAAAGTTTATACTTGCTTTTGAGTTTGTTTTCTGTTTAAAACATGGTCTCATGACAGTTACTTTCATCGTGCTCAGTATTACGTGACGTTTTAAATTGAATCATTAAGCTGCTAGGCATTCAAGCAATTCAGCACCGTTCATGCTCAAAGCAGTAAAAATAGCTCTTTCCTGGCGCGGCAATTAACGGAAACATTCAAAATATCCCATCCACATTACGTGCGGGGTCCATAAAGCTTTACTCCATGTTGTGATACTGTGGCGAATAAAACTCCCCTCTCGTAGCTGGCTCCCTGGGAATCATTGGGAGTTTTCCTTTTATTTCCTGCCTCGGCTGAGGGTTTCCCCGCCAAACGGCGAAATGGAATTCAAGGGATTCGTGCTCAGATGCAGACAGGATCTCAAACATCCACTAGTCTTCCAGTTGCTTAAGCTGTTGATTGCGGGAGGAACCCGAACCGGGAAGATAACGTCAGCTAGCAGTATCAGCTGTGGAAAACCGGAAAAAACCCAACTTCACAAAGGCTTGAGAACATGCCACCGTAAATCAGCACCATCATCATCGTTGCCGTCGTCTTCGGTTATAATTTCGCTCCGGAGGAGAAGGATAGCGAGGTTGGTGCCAACCAACTGTACGTTCCAGCTGTGGATGAGTTTTTCCGCACGACCCTGCCCCATCCTTCAACGGCGGCTTGGCAGTAACAGCGTGGCCGAGGGCTCGATTCCGTTACGTAACCATAGTCTCGTTGTCTGTACGTACCCGTTTACGACCGTTTTCCAAATTCGGGTCCGAAAGACATTTACAGACGGCGTTTTTTCTTGCCTTTTGTCTCAAATCGATCGCTTCTCAAACGGACGTCTGGGTGTCATCTGGAACGCATCCAAAGTTGGCTGGGGGTTCAAATTAAAAAGTGATCCATTTACCATAAACTTGTCTGACTGGGAAAAGTATGATGTTGGAATCATCGGTTTTTGCATATAAGATTTCAACAACTCCGCAACAATACATTTTCTTTTTCGTTTTTAGTAGAAGAAATATAAACTATAGTAATTTGGAATGCAATGTAAAATTAGTAAACACTTACATATTATGTAACCTAATATTCGAATCCAACCAGCTAAAGCTAATCTATCAGCAGTGACATTAGTGTTTGTAAATAACTAAAGTTTCCAGATTTTTACACAAAATAAAAAGTATAAACCCCGTGATCCTTGGCTTTTAAAAGTAATAAATTGAATTCCAAATCATGTTTGTAGCCTTCGGTTTACTAAAACATTATATTAGGATAATTCTTGAAACTGCTTCTCCAAGAAAACTACCCTTAAGGGACAATATTACATCGCAATAAACATGTCTTTAGGAATGAAACTTTGCTTAGTGGAAAAACTTAGACATAAATGTGAATGGATCCTGTGATATCAAAGATTTTCAAGAGATCTCCAAACGGTCCCTTACGATACGGTTAAAACATGC